>CM076582.1:980271344-980356190 GCA_034641835.2 Pinus albicaulis | reverse complement strand
AGTGGGCCTACAAGAATCATGGATCGAGGTCACCATCAACGGATCCAATGATAGCAATTGGAAAAAGGTATTTATGTCTCTTTCCTCTTTGCATTGTAAGCATTAGTTAATAAATCTTATGTTAGAAATAATCTCATGTTGCTAGACCCACTCTAGGGCTAGATAGATCGCCTCTTTCCACAGAGGAGATTTATCTTGACAAAAAAACTAGTGACTCTGCTAGGGAGCTTTAGCCTTTTAAGCCCTCCTTTCCCAAACTGATCTTTGATCAATTTCTCCGATTTATGAAATTTAAATCTTCTTAGGTCTCTATCAGCTTGTTTAAATGTTGTTTGTCACTTCATTGTATCAGGTTTGGTGTGTTTGTGAGACTCTTTCGTTTTTTCCTTCTTTTTAGCGACCAGCGACCTTTCTATCCTCATAGTAGCACTGGCAGCGTTGTTATATATAGTACAATCGTGTTGATTGGCCTTTAAGGATCCTTTTGTTCAATACAAAAGTGTTGATCTCAGCCTTTAGAAAATTTGAGTTTCCCTCTTGATTATCTAGTGTGTCCTGGCCCTTGAAGGAGTCTGTGAGATCTCAGTGATCTCCTTGCTATGTGATTGACTTACCTATATCCTCTAAACGAGTTTGTTTCATCTCTTTGAGTTGTTGTAAGTTTGGGAACTTTTTCCATTTAAAACACTCTTTGTCACATTTTTATTGTCTTGTTTCGAAGAGAGTTGGTGCATGCTTTGATCATCTCTACATTTATGATTGTTTCCCTTCGATTCAGTGTCAAGCATGAGATTATAGTTTGTTTGATGTAGAAGTCTAGAAGAGTGTCTTTTGTCTAAATTCAAAATAAATTGGAAGAGATTTTATTTTTCATTTTTGATTTAGATTATCCTTGTCATTTTAAGAAAAGTGAAAAACATTTCATTTGTGTAGTCTTTAAAGCGATTTTTGTTTGGTTCAATTGAAAGAAAAGTAAAGAGATTTTTCATTTCTTCCTTTGCTCATTTTTTTTTCTTTCATTTCAAAGTGAAAAATAAAAAAATATTTTCTTGCATCATAGTGAAAGTAAAGGCATTTTCATTTTCAATTAAGTTGCATTCATTGGGAAAGTGAATTCAATTTGAAAATCATTGCATTTCTGTAACTCTGAACTAGTTTGGGGGCATTTTCATTGCTGCATTGAGTGCATTCTTGTTTGTATCTCTTCCCTAAGTAGTTTAGAATTCATTGGAATAGAAAGCTTATTTCTCAGATTTAGTCTACATCATAAGGATTCAGGTAACATTCATTTTGAGCCTTCAAACTTAAACTTTAATCAAGATCAAATTAAAATGAACCCAATTTATCTTAAGGAGCATTGGAATTATTGAGAATATTTAGTGGTACAAGCTAGAGACATGTTATGGTGTCGTTAAGCGTAGGATTTGTTGCTAACAGCCTGCGTTACAATCTGAGGGTGATATTTCATCCCACATATGGAAGTATATTGATGTATGATAAGTATATTTGGAACGCTCTCATCAAACGATTATGCATTAGACAACACTACTGTGGACTGGACTGCCACATACCGTCGCATATATTTTGAGAGACACCACTAGGTTGCAAGCCTGCCATAGGTAACCGAGTTAGCCGCCTTGTAGACGTGATACACCGAATATAGCATTCGGGGAGACTAGCTTCCGTACATTAAGTCCTTAGTCATATATTAAAATTCACGGATACTTGGTAAATCGTTATTCCTAGCACATCCATTTTTATTTTATTTTTTTTAATTCTAAAAGTAACTGCCCATGAAAACATCTCACCTGTGCAATTCTCTAGCTTTTATTGCTTGGTAAGTTGTAATTTTGTTCACCTCTTTCATTTTTTATCTTATTCTCGAAGGTCATCATGCCATGAATCGTCGAATTCACTTACTCCATCCTCTGACAGATCTGAGCAACCTCTTCCATAGGTTCCTCGTTTTCTGTTTGGACCCCTCGAAGTGCAAGGTGAAGAACTTGGAATTTTCATGAGTGTTCAACCCATATCATCCTGAGCACCTCCTCATGATTCTCCTCTGACCACATCAAAAGAAGTTGAGCCCAAAAGCCTCGAAAAATTTGTATAGTTCTTGGTATTTCCTCTGAATCCGCTCTTTGATCTGATTCTAGTCTCTCCTGAGCAACCTTACAGTGCTTTTGATTAGCCTGGAATCCCTTTTCGAGCTTCTTCGGTAGAATCTATATCTACCGTTTTTTGGTTTTTTCCAGATGAAATGGCGTCAAATGTTGATGACATTTGGTTCGGCAATGCTCCTCAAAGCACTCTTCAGGAAACCTCTGTCTCGTATATCCCGGAAGCCTCTTCGTCAATTTTCCCCTCTGCGGGAGATTTTTTCAAATCCACGCCTCATGATTTGGGTAGTGGAACCAAAATACCATCTAGTTATGTTGCGTCTACACTCCCTCATGGTTATACCTCTTTGGGAAACCTCTTTTTGGGAGCTTCCAGTGGTACAACCTTATTTCCGAATCCCGTTTGGTCAACGGGTATTCCTCTATCTTTTGGCCCATTTGTTTTTAATGTGGTTGTAGTGTCTCAACCTTTTGTTCAACCAACGATCATCATTGGTTAAATTATTGTGTCATTTGGATCCTTTGTCCCCTTTTTTACCTCTACGATTACTGCAATGCCACCACTGAGTGGGAAATCCATGGTTTCATCCGTACTTGGGGGGAAGTATAACCCTCTCTATGTACCTCCCCTTTTGGGTGGGGGCAGTCAATTTATGGATCTATTCCTGAGATGAATCAGCCTCATGTTCAATATTTGCAAGTTCAACAGCCTTTTCTGCAGCCGAACCCAGTATATTCATATGTCCAGTAACCCAAAATTCCTTATGTTCAAAGGTCGAAAGTACAATATTAGTAGTATGTCCGATAGCACTAACCTTTGGTTAGTTTTTTTATGACCAATCCTCAGTTTGGTTCTTACACCCAAGCTGGTCTGAATCTCCTTATGGGTCAATTTGGTCCTTTCCCTCATCAGTCTAGTACTCAGTACCAGCCTTTTCCTCAAGTTCGGTATCAGAAACCCCAGATTGGGCCTCAACCTGGTGCTTTGTATCAGAAAATTCATCAGTACCAGCAGGCTTAGCCAGGACCTTAGGCTAGACCCTATGTTCAACAAGGATCGTAGGCTCGACCTCATTTTCAGTAGGGACCATAGGTTGGACCTCATGTTTAGTAGGGACCGCAACCTGGACCCTACTTTCAGCAGGGGCTGCAAACTAGACCTTATGTTCAGCATGGACCTTATCCTGGACCCCATGTCCAGTAAGTTCCATAGCCTCAATACCCACAGGGGCCATATCAACAACCCTAGCCAAGTCCCTATCAGCAATATATGTAGCAAGGTCCTTATCATCCATGGGGGAAATATGGATATATGGGTCAAAATCTGCCCTATTGGGGCTAGAATCCTTATCAATTAGGTTGGAACCCCTGACCTTTCTCACCTCATCATCCTCATTTACCATTCTTGGCTGCATTGGAATTGTCGGATGTGTCAAAGCTCATAAATGACCCCATCTAGCATCAGTTGCATTGGCTGCTGATTCCAACTAAGATTCCAAGAGATTGTCCGAAGTTCGAAGGAAAATCTAGGGAAGACCCTCAAATCCACGTTATGACATACCATTTTTGGTGTTCCTCTAATTCTTGGGTTGATGATTCTATTCATCTTCGTCTTTTCCAGTGCACTTTCACTAGTGTTGCGGCCAAATGGTACATTGAGCTCCCTCGAGGAATTTTCTTCGATTTCAATTCCTTGGCTATGGCCTCCCTCACTTATTTATAGTTGCATGTTTAGTATGAAACTGGTAACCATTTTTTCACTTCGTTGAATGAGTTGGCTGCTACACATATCTCGGATCACATCCATGAATGGTGGTGTCATCATCGCCTTATCAAATTTGAGATCCCGGATCAGTTGTTGACCGAATGGTTCACAAAATCATTCGTTCCAAAAATTGCAAAAAATCTTTCAATGGGAGGGTGTGTCACGTAAGAGGAGGTCGTTTATAGAGCTCAATACCTTAACTTGGTTTATTCCCAGTCCAGGACTCTATATGATTTGTTACCTGATGTGCCACATCCTTCGACTAATCCTTCATCATCTCAGTCTCCTGTTACACCTCCCGTAGATGGTGTTATTGGGATAGTGGCTCATACTAATAGCAGTGCGCCTAAATCTTCCTCGAAGTAAAAATCCACTACTACCACTATGCCCCCTCCATCTTAGAATCAAAAGAATCCTGGTAAAACCTTAGAGGTAAATTATATTCAGTCTACCATAGCAAACAATTCCTCGAAGGGTAAGAAAATGGGTAAAGGAAAGTCTAAATCCAAGAACCCCAAACAAGATTCAAATACATCTTTTGTTGGTGATTCTTCATCACGTAAGCCCAAATATCCTTTTTTAATATGTGATGACAATAATTACACCAAGGATTTCCCTCAGTGTGGCGAATTTTCATGTCTTTTGAAGGGCGCACCCAGGACTCCGGTAGTTTTTGAAGAATCGTTCCCTTCCCAGCAGACACAAATGGTGGACCAGGCTCAATCACATGGTAGCTCTCAGGTGTTCATGGATGGAACGCAATCCATTTCCATCACCACCAGAATGACATGTTGTCCCAATCCATCCAAGGCTCCTGTGGAACCGGAAGTCCCAGATCACTCTTCCTCTTCGACGCCTCCTACCTCTGGTCCTCTCTAGATTGAGAGACCGAGTAGTGACTCCATCATATGACCACCCCCAAAACATGGTCTTCGGAAATTTTCTTACAATCTGAATGCGAGACTAGCACAACACTACAATATTTTAGAATATCTAGCATAGGCACCTTCGACGATGTTGGCTTTGGAGGTCCTTCAGTCGTGCCCATCACAATGGAAGGCGCTACTCACTACCATTGGAGGGATTGATCCTTTATATTATAATCTGATTATTTTTGTTCTCAAGATTTTTTTTCCTTGCCTCCCATATCAAGTATATTTTCTTATTCAAGTTACCATCATGGGAAATAATATTCATCGAATTGTCATTGATGAAGGTGGTTCGACCTGCATCATGTCCGTTGCATGCTAGGAAGCTATCGGCTCTCCCCCATTAAGTCAGTCCCCGAATACCTTAGAAGCTTTCAATGGTCGAGGTTCTCGACCATACGCCATTATCAAGTCATTTCCCATCCTGTTGGAGGGGAAAACAGTGAACATTGGAGTTGAGGTGGTAGATGCCAACTTGAACTATAATCTCCTTCTTGGACATATTTGGACAAAAGCTATGGCTTGTGTGGTCTCCACCCTCTTTTGGCTCCTTCGTTTACCTCATAAAGGGAAGATAGCGACTATGGATCAAATGGATTTCTTCCCCTCTAAGTATTCATCAGGAAACATTCCATATGTTGGGAAGGTCGCTACTCCTTATGAGAACATTGGGCTAGGTCTTTTGAAAGACTAGTCTCTTTTTAGAATCACAGCTCGGAATCTCCACAGTTCTCATTTTTAAGTCTACGTTTCGGGTCTAAAACAAGACCCATCATCAGGACATTCTTGCAAAAAAGAGAGACAATGAGTGATGAATAAATAGTGGAAAATGACGAGGAGGAGAGCCGACCAGCAAACAACTAAAAGTTTTAATTTCTAAAAATTTTCAATTATTGTTAATTTATTTATTTGTATTTTAATTTATGATGAATTTTAGTTTATTTTGTTTTAAAAGCGTATCATAATTATTTTAATGATGTTTTGAGTTTACATGTTAAAAAAATTTAATATATCTCATTATTAAATTTATCTCTTTTTTATAAAGTCTTATGCTAATTTAATTTTGGTTAATTATTTTATTATGTTTATTTTTAATTTTTCAAAAGCATTGTTTTTAATCAAGTCAAAGTGTTGTAATTTCATTCTAATTCTAAAATTATGTAGAGAGGTCCTAGAAGATTGTATTAAATGATTAAAAGGTTGATTATTATTATTAATTTTATAAGACCCTATGTGGATTAAAGTGTCGACTTTTTTATTAATTATTAATCCTAAAAGTACTAAGTTATTATCCAAATTTAGTCTTATGAATTACATTAAAAGATTATTTGTTTTTTACTAATATCTAAGAAAGTATTTTTATTTTTATCCTAATATTAAGTAGAAGGGGGTAAAAGTAGATTATATTAGAGGAATTAAGGAGTTGATATCCTTAAGATCCTAGGAAGATTATAATGTCCCTTAGTTCATTAATTATGAGTCACTGTTTAAAAGTCCTAAGCTTTTATCTTATTTTATCTTATGAATTGGATTAGTTGTTTGAGATATTTTAGGGTTTTTAGTATTTCCATATGCTAAAGTATTATTTATATTATACTAACTTAAAGACTAAACGGTCCTATTATATTACAATACTAAGGACGGAGAAGTTATTTAGAAAGGTTTGGAATAGGTCAATTGATTATAACCCATAGATAGGGTTTGTAAACAATTGATCCTATAGACTAAGGTTTGCAGAAGGTAGGGTTAATTTAAGTTAATGAAAGGAGATTTATAAGGGTATATTTTTTATTTTTTTTTATTTTTTTTTTGTTTTTTTTAATTACTTCTACCCTTTATAGATTAAAGAAGGGCAGCACGATAAGGTCAAGGAGTAGGGTATGGGTTTGATGTGAGCAGGTGGGTAGAGGGAAGGGGAAAGGGTACGAGGGGGAGACGGTGAAAGACAATTTAAGGATCAAAAAGGGGGACGAAGAAAGAGAAGGGTGAACAAGGAGACCAATGACTCAAGCGTGTGGGATGATTTAACTGGATAGCACATGGACCCAGTTTCTGCTAACTTCTAAGCCTCCATCTCTATTCAGGTTGTGAGGGTGTTTTATGATTTCCAAGGCTTCACGTATTTTGCGTTTGAAATGATGCTTTTCTTTGTCAATGACCTCTACTTTTTCAAGGCATATGTGGTTCTTATGGGAGTTTTTCTGCTTCTGCCTCTGAATGTCACCTTTGTCACTATGATTTCATCTAGTCACGATCCTTGGATTTCTCCCAATCTCGACTAGATTGAGAGTTTTGGTGAAGCTATGCCTCTTAGCCCAGCTGAGCAGATGTATCAAGATATCATCACGACTTCCAAGGCTACATCTGAGACTAATACTCTTTGGGTTTTTTCCCTAGACACTTATCCGTAGTCTCCTTGGTTTGGTTCTTGGGACTCTGATGATCCCGTGAATGAGACTTTCCCCACTGATGAGAGTATCGTGGAAGTCATGTCTCTCGAACAAATTCCATGGGACAATGGACAAAATCATTCCTTATTTCTCGCAATCCCAGGTGACATCTCTGCCTATCTAGGATCCCATGCTTTGCCGGTACCAACTGGCCCACTTTAGAATCTAGGTTTAATTCATGAATTGTTGTTCGAGAGAAACATGGGAAATATCACTTTGACAATTTCGATCGACATCTCTGTTAAACCAAGGATTTTCGAAATGTGCATATCAGTGCGCCTTTTTCTCCCAATGAGATCAAGATCTATAAGGAAATTTTTCAAGAGTTTTTTGATGTCTTTGTGTGGTCCTATGAGGAAATTCCCAAAATTTATCCGAGTATCATGGTGCATAAAATTCCCACCTATCCGGAGTTGAATCTCATTCGCCAATGGCTTCGTCCTATACATCCGAGAAAGGATACCACTAATAAGGGTGAAGTTGAAAAGCTTCTTAAAGCTGGTTTTATCAACCCCATACCCGTGACAGATTAGGTATCCAATATTGTTCCTAGCAATAAGAAGCAAGGGACCACTAGGGTTTGTGTTTATTACCATGATATCAATTGAGCTTGTCCTAAGGATAATTACCCCACTCTGTTTATCAATCAGACCATTGATGAATGTGCCAGGAGTGAGATATTTTCCTTCATGGATGGTTTCTCTAGCTACAACCAGATTAACATCACTCCTGCTGATCAGCACAAAACCACCTTCATCTGTCCATGGGGGATTTTCGCCTATAATAAGATCCCTTTCGGCCTGAAGAATGTAGAACCAACCTTCCAGCGAGCTATGTCTTATGCATTCCATGAAATCAAGCACATAGTTCAGCCATATCTTGACGACCTTCATTCTCATTCCATGAAACATCGAGATCACCCAAAGCACCTTAGATATATCTTCCTATGTTTTCAACACTATAATATCAAGTTAAATCCTCATAAATGTGTCTTCAACGTCGAAGGCAGACAGATCCTAGGCTTCGTGGTGTCTAAAGAAGGCATCTGCATCGATCCTCTGAAAGTCGAGGCAATCATCAACTTGCCTCCTCCTTCTTCCATTCATCAACTTCAAAGTTTGTAGGGGAAAGCTAATTTCCTCTGTTGATTTGTATTAAATTACGTTGAGCTTTCCAAAGGCCTTATGCTCTTATTGAAAAATGGAATCTTGTTCTTATGGGATGAAATTACTCATAGCTCTTTCAATGTAGTAAAGAGAGCCCTTATCACAGCTATGTTATTGCATCCTCCCAATTATCACGGTGACTATTTCTTATATTTAGTCATCACCAATAGCACTATTGGCATGGTGTTGGTTCAGGACAATGACGGTGGTCAGGAACATGCAGTATACTACTTGATCTGTAATCTGTTTGTTACTAAGACTTGGCATGCTCATGTATAGAAACTTGCATTGGTTGATATTCATGTCGTTCAACATTTCTGTCACTACATTCTCCTGTGAAAAACCCTAGTGATTTCTGATTGCAACCCATGAATTAAATTCTCACACATCAGTTACTTGGGTGAAATACTCAAAATGGATCGTTATCCTACAAGAGTTCGACTTAGAATTCACTTCTGCTAAGTCGAAGAAATCAGTGGTATTTGCTGAGTTGATCTGTGATCTTCCTACTACGAATGATCCCACTCCTATCGATGAGTCCATCCCAAATGAGACTCTCTTTATCAATAGCACTTGTGATCCATGGTATAGGGGCATCATCATATATCTTCAAACCCAAACTTATTGGCCAAACCTATCGCACTCTGAGCGAAGACGGATTCACTACTAGTCCGAACCATATTGCATTATTGGGGACACCCTCTGTCGTACTAGTGTTGACTCTGTCCTTCGACATTGTTTGACTCCAGAGGAAGCTGAGAAAGCTTTAAATGACTACAACTATGGGGCTTGTGGTTGTCACATGTCTATTTATGCCACTGCTCAAAATATCCTTCGTGCAGGTTATTTCTAGCTGTCTATTTTTAAATAATGCATCATCGCAGTCTGAAAATCCCATGATTGTAAGATTTTCTCTCAAAAAGAGCTTGCCCTGCCCTCACCCTTGCACCTACTTTTGATCGTCAATCCTTTTTTGAAATGGGGCATTGATTTTATGACCAGCAAGCCTCGCTCGACCGGGGTGCATGGATATATCATCATTTTCGTTGACTATTTCACTAAATGGGCTGAGGCGATGCCTCATATGATAATGACGGTCTCACTGCGATGCAATTATCACTAATCATGGTACTCATTTTTGTAATCATATGATGACAAATATCTCTGCTCAGTTGGTTTTATGTCACGATAACTCCACCCCTTACTATCCACAGGCCAATGGCCAAGTTGAGTTGCCAACAAATTCTTAGTGACCATGCTCCAACGTACCATTGGGAAGCACAAGAGAGACTGGCACCTCATTATTTTCTCTACTATGTGGGCATATCGAACCTCCACTAAAACTACCACTAGATTCACACCATTCTAATTGGTGTACGGTCTAGATGCCACACTCCCGATCGAGTGTGAGATTCCTTCCCTGAAGCTGGCTATCGAACTCCTTCCTAGTACTTCACCAGAAGAGGAACGTTCGTTGTACCTCGACCATATCGATGAGACCAGAAAGCTTCTTTATTTAGTTCTTGAAGCATAGAAATGATGAGTTAAGGTACAATATGAAAAATATGTCACACCTCACGTTTCTCTGAAGGTGACTTGGTCCTGTTGTATGACCAAACCCATGACAAGTTGGGAGTTGGAAAGCTCAAGCCCATGTGGCATGGGAACTATATTATTAAATGTGTTTTAGAATGTGGAGACTATAAGCTAGCTGATTATGAATTAAATCCTTTGGCTAAGTCCTGAAATGGGCTCCATCTGAAGAAATATTATGCTTAATATTAAGTGTGATAAATTTTGTACATTAGTGTGCTACTCATTATTGTGCTTTGAGTTGATTTTTGGTGTGATTGGTTGCCTTGCAAACATGTTTCCTCTGCTTACCTTGTGTTCCACTTGGTTTTCATATGTATTTGGATCACTATGTTGGTTTTTTTAATGGCGCTTGTCGTAGCACACAGGACCTGTCTTCTGCAGCATGGGCACTCTTTGCTCCTGATGGCGAGTTGATTAATTTACAAGGCATTTGTTTGGGTTGGAAAACTAACAATGTTGCCGAATATAGTGTGGTGATCAAACTTTTATCGGATGCCATTGATCTTTGGATAAGAGATTTGGTTGTTAAGTTGGACTCACACCTCGTTGTGTTACAACTAAATGGGCATTATTCTATGCGCAATCCTCAAATTTTGTGCATGAATTTACGTGTTAGATGATTGTAAATTAATTTTTATTTTATCACATATCAACACATTCCATGGCATTTAAATACTTTAACAGATTCATTAGAAAACCATGTATTAGATAGAAATTTTTGCAATATGTAAATCAATACATCATCATGACACACAAGTAGTAATAGAAACATGCATATATATATATATATATAGATATAGATATAGATATATCGGTTTGTAAGTGTGACACAACCAAAAGCTCAAAAAATATATGTTTTGTTACAAAAATGGCTCTTTAAGCCTACATCAGTACAAAAATGTATAAACACCGTTGCTATCTGCCCACATGGTGCTCATGGTAGCAAGTGACTGCTCTAATTACTCGCCATAGTAATCGATGCAGTCTGCCCAGAACTCTAACAGTGTGTCTCTTAAAATGTAGTGGGATCTCATCAAATGTGGGATACTCTAGGATGCCTCACATGAGGCTGACCAGGTTCCACTGCAGCTTAGTCAATGTATTTTATCCCTCCTCATAAGGAGCATCCTCTGTTATATGGACTAACCATCGTGCAATCGAGGACATGACGTGAGGTTTCTATGGACCCATATCTATAAACAAATCATAAGTTCACTTTTCATATCATATAAAAAAAACATTAAAAAATTTAAAAAATTTAAAAAATACTTTTTACCTGCATCGGTCCACTGTGTGTCTTTTGAGATCAGAAGATCTGGATCTCCTCTGAAGTTGATGTCAACATAGGCATAGTCCTCGACTACGATCAATTTACGCTACAGCCAACTGAAGAAGGATGTGGGGAAATGAATTTTTTGCCCTTCTCCTGTCTGGGAATTATGTCACACCATCGCATCAGCCTTGGATCCCTCTCGAGGCTGGATAATGGATCTCCAACCACTGATACTAGAACAAGGGTACTCTCTCCAGAAAGAATGTCACCAGAATTTACCCATACCTGAACTGTTTCAGTCTCGCTATCTTGCACTTGGTTAGTTGGTTCTTCATGTTAGCCAACAACCCCTCGCACCAGTTGAGCATCATTGGTGCCAAGAAATCCACCACATACTGGAACTATGATTTCGTTGTCTCATGAAATGCTTGGGCTCCTGCCACTCTGGTGATATAATGCAGTATCGTGCGCAAGGGGAGCACTCTAATGGAAGATATGTCTACCTTCCCACTCTCTGTCCTTCATGCCCCGGGACAGTATCTCTAAATGAGCATGCTCGTGCTCTCACCCCCTAGGCGAGCCCCAAAGAGTTTGAATCTTTCTCCTCGCCTGGAAAATCTGGTGATAAAGTAGATTTCCATGACATCTAGCTCAAGTTCTTGGTCCCCGATGAAGAATATTTGTTGGTCAACATCCCAGATACTGATCAAGTACTGTAGAATCTCTAGCTGGGCTCAAGCCGGATGTTTGAAATAATTTAAAAAATCATAAATTGCGCAAAGCATTGACGCAAACTTGGTTCTGCAAGGCTTGGTGTTCTTCCACCTCATGGCCTCGCTCTTTCCATTTGACCAGTATATTCTCTGAAAACACCTGCAAAACATGTCCAATTGGTAACTTTTAGAGATTAATGGTGGATTTGGGAGATTTTCTCAATTTAAAATCTTTCCTGCGGCCAGCACATCTATCTAAAATGATTTGACGTTGGTGACGCGTTTCCCTAATGGGCTGAGTGCGACTAGTGTGACCCTAATAACTCGAAATCGCACTAGTCACGGGTGATTTTAAACTTTGAAATATCTTCCCTAAACTCCCTAATTCTGAAAAATAAATACTAAATGAACATGATAAAATTTAAAAGGAGGTTTAGAGATCTTACCTAGCAGAGACGGATCGACGAATGGTGTCCCAGATCGATTGCACCGCTGATTTGAAATTCTAAGGGAAAATGGACAAAAATGGAAAGGTGAAAATGATTTTTTTAGGTCTATTTGTAGATTTTTGAAAAACATTTGCGAATATTTTAATATTTTTCCTCGATATATGTGACTTTTGTTGTTTATGTGCATTATAGGACTTTCACACTACTGATGATCATTTACGATGCAAATGAGTTGAATTTTATCTCTTTTTCGAGCTCATTAAACGTTTACAAAAAAGGAACCCTCGTGGAGTCAACTTTTAGCTCTTTTCTGACTCTCGAAAATGAAAATATTGCCAAGTACTTGTCATTTAGAACTAGTTAAATTGAATGAATTGACGTGATCTCAGTATACATTTACCCCTTTTTCGGGCTAAGATTCACTATTTACGAAAAAGGAATACATTGATCAAACATGCCCAAGAGGTTCTCTTAGACATAGTTTTCTACCTTTTCGGATTCTAGAGATGACTTACGAAAATGGACATGATGGAGTTTCCTTTTTGTTTCTTTTCAAGCTCCCTAAACGTGAAAAGTTACCGATTTTACCTTTTGTTGGACTCGTTAAAGATTAAATGATGAAAGAATTTTCACCATGACGAGACCAAGCTCCTCCTTCCTAGGGCTCATTAAACTTACTAGGATGGATTCATTTGAAGGATGAACTTACATGCTCAGCATATTCTTTCCTCTTCACCCTGGATATAAAAAATAAAGAGGTACGCGTTAGCAATAATGGGGGGAAATTGGAAGTGAACATCTTATGTGTATTATGAGTAGCTTTTCGCTCTTAAACATGACACTCATATGCAATTCATGTCGAGTTGGGGACATCCTACATTCGTCACTTTTCCTCCATGGGTTTGGGAAATATGTTTGCCTCTCATCTGATTACCAATTTCGTCAACATGACCTCTGATCCTATTTCAGTCAAATGTTGCCAGCCTCTGGAGTTGTGTCGCCAATATGTTCAAGAGAAGTCCTTTTTTTAAAACACCTTCTACATATTTGACCTGCTCTGATACAATCCTGAATCACTTCTATCATATTAATATACCTTTCATTTTGTGTCAATGATGTGGGAATACTTATGGCCCTCCTTTGACGAATCACTTCCTGTGTACTTCAGCTTATTATCCGGGAAAGTGTTTTAGAGACTTATTTTAGTACCTTGGAGGTTGCATGCCTCAATGGCAAGTTCTTCATGTTCGACGACATGTTCACATCATTGGCCTTCGATCAAATGATTCTGCAAGTGTTCGACTTCAACACATCTATTCGCACTTGTAGATTGTGTTATTGTAACTTGATCTGTCGTCATTATTGGTGGTCTCTCTCGTGAATGTTAACGGTTTTCATCATTGGCCGATAATCAGGTGGTTTCTAGCATGTTCGACACCAACACATTTTTTCACATAGCTAGATTTATACATTAGGTTTATTGAGATCGTGGTAAAGACCTTGGGTCACATCTGATTTTTGGTCCAGGGTGTGTGGAGTTATTGGGTATTCATGATTGTATACATGATCCTATCTATACAGATGGTTGTGTCCATACTGTAGATCTATTTCGATGATCTCTTTTAGAGGGATGTTTGTGACCATACCATGGGCTCATGTGTCCTTTGATGCCTAGTACAACATCATGTGGTTAAGAATATTCATACCAGATATGTCATATATTGTAAATGTTTGATTTGGCAGGTTCTTCTAAGGTGGTCTACATTCTTTGCCTTGGTTCATAAATAATTTCAACCATCACTCCCTGTTCTACCTTCATGCTTTAGAGGGCATCTGTTACACACTAATTTTTCATCGTGCTCATTTTCCCGTCTTTGATCCTGAAATGCCCCATGAATAATGATGTTCAATGTTTCCATCATCAATAAATATGCTAACATATCCTCTTAAAGTTCCAAAGAATACTTCCTTGAAATATTACTGAAGAAACTTGGTCAAATTCCTAGTTTCCTGGGTCAGCGCCCTTCTTGGTGCCATGACCACGTTGATGTCCTTATCCCAGTTCTGGCCCAGCGTTCTTAGCACCCTAGTTTATTGGAAAACCATGTTAATCCCCTTTCTAGCAGTGCTTCCTCAAATCGAGGAGAAGTTTCGACCTCTAGAAGCTCATGGGCAGTGATTTGGTTGTTGAACAGAGATGATAAGGTCGAGCTCTCTCATTTTAGAGCCTTGATCTCATCCATGGGGGATCATCCCTTGGAAAATGGGCCTTCCCCCTCCTTTCATGGGCTCCCAAACTTCTTCTCCTTGTTATAAATTCACATCCCTCATTCCCCCAAGTTTAGATCTTGGTTTATCATTGTTAGACTCGTTTTAACTCTCATTCCTTCACATGCTTACATCGTGATTAAGCCTAAGTGCATGAGAGAAGGAATTCTTTTGAGTTGGGTGAAGGACTCAAATTTTCACCTAAGGGGACCTCCAATATCAAGGTCTGGTTGTAAGCTCTCCTTTTGTAATTTATCAATAATAACATATGATGTGTGCTTTCTATATTTTTCTACATGATTATGCAAATATTCAGGCACTCCTTAATTTAATAGATAGATAGTTTTTACATTTATTATATATTGTATCACATTTTTTGTTGGCTCCTGATCATCCACAGGTATTGTCGTGCCATTAGTATCAGGAACGGGGCCTACAAGGATCATGAATCAAGGTCACCATCAACAAATCCAAGGATAGTGATTGGAAAAATGTATTTATGTCTCTTTCCTCTTTGCATTGTAATCATTAGTTAAGAAAGCTTATGTTAGAAATAATCTTGTGTTGTTAGACCCACTCTAGGGCTAGAGAGATCGCCTTTGTCCATAGAGGGGATTTATCTTGACAACACAGACTATGGGAAAAGGTAATTATTAAATAATTGTAGCCTTGGACAAGAATGAGGATTGGGATCTAGTGGATTTTTTTACTGAAAGAAAATACATTAGCATAAAAGGGGTGTTTAAGAATAATATTAATGCAAAAGGAAAAGTGGAGAAATAAAAAGCTTGGTTAGTAGCAAAAGGTTATTCCCAGGTTCTGGGAATTGATTTTCGTGATCTTTTTTCTCCTATTTCCAAGTTAGTTTCTATTAGATTAATTTTAGCTATTGTTGTTCTGTTTGATTTTGAGGTAGAAAAAATGGATGTGAAGACAACATTCCTACATTGGGATCAGGAAGACGGGATCTATGTGTAGCAACCGAAAGGATTTACAGTGAAGGGTAAAAAATAATTGATGTGCATGTTAAAAATGTATTTGTGTGGGTTAAAGAAAAAACCAAGGATGTTGTATAAAAAAATTGATACATATATATAGGGACTTGGATTCACAAGGAGTAAATAATATCACTATGTTTATTTTAACTTACTCGGTGATCATGTTATTTTTTTGGTTTTTTATGTGGATGATATGTTTTTGATTGGAAATGATGGAGATTATCCAAGATGTAAAGACCCAATTGTCCTCAAAATTTGACATGAAGGATCTTGGTGCCGTAAACTTTTTGGGAATGGAAATTAAAAGATATTTGGAAAAAAAGAAACTTTGGTTAAACCAGAGGAAATATGTTGAAACAATATTTCAAAGGTACAATATGCAAGATACTAAATCAATGAAGGTTTCTATTCCTGTAGGTGTAAGATTATCTACAAAGAAATGTCCCAAGACACAGGAAGAGGAAGAGGAAATGTCTCATTTATCGTATGTGAGTGAAATTGGAAGTTTGATATATGCAATGGTATGTACCATACCATACATTGCACGTGTCTTGGGAGTATTGAGCAGGTTTATGTCAAAATTAGGGAAGGAGAATTGGAAAGCATTAAAGCAAGTTTTCAAGTATCTACGTGGCATTAGTGTATGGCTTGTGCTACCAGGAAGACCAGGATTATATAGAGCATTGGAAATACATGGATTTTTTTATGCAAACTAGGTTGGAGATATGGATCAAATAATATCTACAAGAGGGTATGTGTTTAACATATTTGGAGGAGTAAACAATTGGATGAGTAAGAGACAGTCTATAGTGGCACTTTCAATTATATAAGTTGAATACATGGCAACAACTCATGCAAGAGAGGAATAAATTTGGCTATGGATATTTTTTGTAGGTATGGAGTTGGTACATTGAGATATAAGGATATATTGTTCTATAACTTTTATATAATTTTTATATGACAAAACCTTTACATGGTGATGGCTTAAAAGTGTTTATCACCAGTACCATGTTTATTTCTTTGAATTGCAATTAATTTTCAATGTTCTTTCAAGAATTAATAATATTTAGCTTGCAAAGTGATTTTCAATAGACAAGTTAGAAACTAGGTCCTGCATATATTGTGCATTACAATTCGTAAGTTTACGAACTTAGATTGATGATTAAATGTAACGAAATTCTAGCTCAAAATAATTGACCGACATAGGTTGCACATACAATTTTTGAGTTACCATGCACAATTATTGGTCCTTGAATAAATTAAGAAAAATATAATATATGTGGTTTGACTAATATCTCTAAAATCAAAATACCATATTCACTTATGAGAATCACTCCATGAGCAATTGTGTAAAGAGATGACAAATTGTTTATACCATGTGGTATATATTTGGAACCATTTCATTCAAACTATGAAATCTGATCATTTTGTTGGGTGTAAGGTTTCCATAGAAAATTTGATAATTAATATTATTAATTTAATTTTTTGGTGATAAAATTTGAATTCTTGGAAATTCCATACATTAGGCTCCAATTCCCTACCAACTATGGCCAAAATCTATTAAATTTTCCCCCTAGGTGCCTTTTACATAATTGTTTATTAGGTATCCTTGCTTCTTTCTTCCATTCACCAGACTATAGATTCACGAGCATTGATTATAGGTGGTCGGGATGACCTTCCTTCTCATGCCTCCTCACTTTTATTAACATGAAATACAAATATTATTATTTCCTTGTTTTTCATCGGCCTTGGGAAATGAAGTTGTGGTTATCTTCATCAATATGGGGGATGTTTTATTATTGATAAGAACCAAAATAGATGATGAAAGGTCCAGATGGTAAATCACAAATATTTGTGTGATTTCATCAGTAGAAATATAAATACACAATTTGGATATGTGCTCAATATTTTGATTCTTAGCCTTGAGGACGTGGATGGCTATATTATGCAAAACTAGCATTCTTGTGCACTTTAGCTCATGTAGAATGTGAAAATCAACATTCTCTTGCAAAATATTATTTTATTTGAATCTAAATGAGTTTTATTGGCCATGTTTCAAGTGCATCTAAAATAGACTGCTGTGTAAATGGGATTTCATGATTTGGTATTGGTTGGAGGGATTTTTGCAAGGAATTCCTCTGGCATTAAAAGAATGTATTTGGGGGGAGAGAATCAAAAATGACATGAAGTGAACTCTACAAACATTTAATAGGATGCTCATCCAAGAACTATAACAACTATAATTGGCATTAACATTCTGAAGTAAGATATAGACAAACCCAAGATATCATAGGTAGGTTTCAACATAATCCACAATATATGTTGAGAGCTCTAGCAAGGTTTGAAGGTCATATATTTGTACTTCCATATGTTCACTTTTCTATAATTTAACTTCATATATATCACACATTTAAACTCTCCTAAGGTTGAGATAATGTTGCAATACAAATTAACATATGCTCCACAATTTTGGAAATGATATGAATCATATTGTGTGTTTGGGCACCTAATGATAACTCCCTTCTAGGAGGAACCAATGTGAAAAAAAAAAATTTGGAATGATTCCCATCTCTTTTTTTCATCATTATATTGCAATGCATTAACAAACTACAAAAAAATGAAATAGTAAACAACGATCTACTTACATATAAAGCCTTAAAATTACCTCAACACATTCAACCATCATCATATATATTGAGACATTTTTGTCTTCAATAACTTATTGAATATTTATTTTCAATATTTATAGTTTTTCTGATCCAAATTATCTATACAAGAGAGTTAAAGAATTATACAATATCACATTCAAGTTTGTGGCACAATTGTGTAGGCTTGGTGAAGTTTTACTTGAATGTGTTGATGTTAAGTCCCTATAATACTAGTGTATCCCCTTATTGTTATTGTTATTGTAGCCCCCTTATTTTTATTGTTGTGCCCATGTAGTCCCGATATTTTTATTATTGTGCCCCATAGAATCCCAATATTTTTATTCTTGTGCCCTTACATTGTTATTGTTATGTTGGCTAGCATTATATCGTGACCCCTTGGACCCCTATATATAGAAAGGAGGTTTTGTGATTTGTATCATCAAAGAATTATTCATTTATGTAATGTAAAAGAGGTTTCCCCCTCAAAGAGGTTGATTTCTAAGTCTTTGATCTATCTTTTCTTCTATTTTGTGAGTTGGTTTCATAACATTTGGTATCAGAACTTTGGATTCTAGGGTTTCGCTGCTTCAAAAAGGTCATCGTGGAATTTTTACTAGAAATTTTTTTCTACGAAGGTTAAGTATCTAAAAAAAACCATTTGTGAATAAATCTTGAGGAATTTTGTGTAAAAAATTTAGATCTTCATTCACAATATTTTCGGAGATATGATCTGTGGAAATTAGGGATTTTTTCCCGAATTTCATCTCAAAGAGGTGACCTTGGAAAAATCTTCATAACTCTCTCTCTAAGCATCAGATTGGAATTATTTATAAATTGGAAAAAATGAAACGGACCATAGTTTCCTGTTTAGAAATTTCAGAGCCGAAGGAAGAAATAATGACATGTGGCACATTGTTCAAGTTCGCTCTATTGAACCAGTCCATAATTAGGCCATTGTTGGAGATTGGGCATAACTTTGCCTTGAATAATCCAAATTAGGTAGGACTTGTGGAATTGGAAAGAATATTCATACAGCTAATAAAGGACCAAAGATAAAATCTTGGGGATCTGAAATTACAAAGATACATCAGTTTCAAAATCTATCTCCTCAAAAACAAGAAAAAAGGTGTTTATTTTTTTTATAAATTGCATAAGTCGTGTTTGAAAAATCAGTTTAAAGTTATTCCAAGGGAATATTGAAGCATAGATGTCATTATTTGGTTCTAAAATACCCATAAAAATAATTCAACACCCATTAAACCCTTAGAAGGCTCTACTATTAATCATGAAGAGGAATAAGTGCAACATCATATATCAAAATTACAAGACCAAGTGCAACAAATTTTGCTCTCGCAAAGAGTAACAAAAAATGAAATGGAAGCTAAGATGGATGGTTTAAAGAAAGGCATGGAAGCTATTGTAAGATCCCAAACCTTAATAATTTAGCCAGATCTAGCACATTCTAGTGTTCTCAATAAAATTACATTCAGTAAAAACCATGAACATAGACGGGATCTGGAAATGCAACCTTTATTTATATTATTAGCTGAAAATAAAATACATGCCCTTACAATAAAATTGAGCTCCTACAGATGGCATGCTTGGTTGATCATTAAAATAGAAAACAAACATTGAAGCACAATCGTGGACCCTGGATGGATCCACCAGACAAATTCACCATGGGTTTTTTATCTCGAGCTCAATGCTAGAACTGGCCAGGCCAAGTTCTCAACCCAAACACAATAAGATAGATAATACCAGAATGCTTCTAAATTCATAGATTCTCTCCCCTTTTATAGGCTTGATGGACTTTCTAGAGACCTTATTTTATTATTTTTCTTGGAAACCGACAACAAATACCATGGGCCAATACCATGGGAAAATACCACGGTAATTACCATGAATCTATTTTGTCCACTTTGTCTATATCAAGAAAGGGAATATTACAAATCCTCCCGCCCAAATACTTCTTGTCCTCAAGCGATCCACTTCTATCCACAACAGAAGCATTTGTACATTGATACCAAGATCCCATACAATCTGATGTACCCTCCATGTTGAATTATCCTGAATGGATCCTTTGATACCTGGATCCAAAACAATCCACTAACCAATCCTTTCCTCAATGGATTCTCCTAGATCCTAATACCACCTAAATCCTGGGACCTATGGGTTATGGTACCATTTCAACTCTCCATCGCTGCCTATACCAAATGGTCCAAGCTATAATTTTCCCTTGGTTATGGGTATCCTCCAAATAATAAACCCATCAATAGAATATCAACTCATAATCTCTTGCCAATCCATACTTGGGAAAGAATGAATATCTGCAAATATACTATGTTGATGTTTTTCGATGCTCGATTCATGTTGCTCTACTTGGTTACCCAAAATGATGTATTTGGAGAACTCTGCCGTGCTCTTCTCAATGTATAAAGGTGGGTTGTTGGTGTTGCAAGCCTTATCTATGTATTCCTGTAGAGCGCTGCTATGGAACTCCCAATTTTACTCCTCATGCGACCTTGTGAGGGACTTGAGTTGTTCGTCGATACTAGAAAGCTTGGTCGATGATTTGGCACATTTCCCTATGAGTTCCTCAATTTTTCTGTTCTCCTATAAGACAGTGTCTCAAACTATCCAGAATCTTTGCTTCAACAACATAATATCTGTCTTGAAATGCATGATCCTCTCCTAAAATTCTTTCATTGGAAATTATAGTGCCCTGTTGAATGCCTCTGTATTTGAATGCACTGGATGCCCCACGACCACTGCTTCAACTTGAATATTTGATTGGCCCTTTAGAAATGACTCATCCTGCATACTATATTTTTCATGCTACCCTGCATGATCATGCTTATCATATCGATTTATTACGACTGGCTCCTCCTTTGATTCTCCTTGAGTGTATTCTTCTTGTACCTCTTTACATGTGAGGATAAGTTTTCCATCCTCTTTGGTTGTCCAACATGGATGTACTGGTGGACTATTTTTTATACCTGATTGCCCATACTCTTTATGGATGTCCTTTGATGTATTTATAGATTCAACTACCACATTATCAGGAGGAATTGCATCTTTCCTTTCATCATGTACTTTTTCAAGCTGACTAATCAACTTGTCCTGCAAGCCTCCCTGAATAATGTCACGATGTTGCTCACCATCCTGAAGATCAATAGACCCATCTACAAAATATTCCCCATGATTTGAAGTAATCTCCTCTTGTTCTGTCTTTGTTGCCTTCTTCTTATCACCTGGATAGGAATGGTTAAGGGCCCAAGGTCCCTTGCAGATAAATCATAGCCCTCTCCTCCTTAGTTCATTCTTGCTGAAGATTTCGTTCTTGATTTGATTATCATTTTGGTCTATGGAGATATGGCTACTTAAAGGACCATATAACCTCACTATTACATCAAGGATTTTCTGATTGTTTTTCAAAATTTCTTCAAGATGATCCATCTTCACATAGCAAGACAAAGAAATATACAAAAATGTATTCTTCCTTCTCACATTTTGATTTTGGCCCTGATGAAACTAGGTTAAGTTAGTGCCAGTAAAAGTATATAAATAACACAACCTCTTGAAATAATATTTCGGCACTTGATTTGGAGATATGCTGCCCAAATACACGTTCCCCTTTGCACAAGACAATATTTTGATTTAAATTTATGTGTAAACTCATCTCATGATGGCAGACTTTAGCAAACCCCAAAATGATGCACTATGAAGGAATATGCTCAAAAAAACTGTATCAAAGATTAGATTTATTTATTTATTTTAAATTAAATCCTTACAACTCCCAAACTCAACTCAAATTTTTGGTCCTTCCCTTTTATTTATAAATCAAACCCCTAAAAAAAATATCAACCCCTGTCATAATTTTTAAAACTATAAACATGGCTTAAAATTGTGATTCAAGTCCATTTACCCACTTTCACGCTCCAAATACATCTCTTGATTAAGAAAAATTAAACTTCGTTCTCAACGTTGCCAGTTGAACCAATCCTCCTCCTTGACTGTCCAAAAGATCAGATCAAGTTAGATCAAATTCTTCTCCTTTTGCAACACACAAATTCTTCTTTCAATCAACTGAAAAATAAAACCAACTAGGGTGATACTCAATACCACCGAAGATTGGCATGTCTGCAAGGGTGAGAATAAATCCCACCGAAGTTTCCTGCATAAAACCCTCAGGCTGGAAAGATGCACAGCTCTGATACCACTGTAAGATCCCAAACCTTAATAATTTAGTCAGATATAGCACATTCTAGTGTTCTCAATAAAATTACATTCAATAAAAACCATGAACATAGACGGGATCTGGAAATGCAACCTTTTATTTATATTATTAGCTGAAAATAAAATACATGCCCTTACGATAAAACTGAGCTCCTGCAAATGGCATGCTTGGCTTCTCATTAAAACAGAAAACAAACATTGAAGCATAATCATGGACCCTAGATGGATCCACCAGAAAAATTCACCACGGGGTTTTCGTCTCGGGATCAATGCTAGAACTGGCCAGTCCATGTTTTCAACCCAAACACAATAAGATAGATAATGCCAGAATGCTTCTAAATGCCTAGCTTCTCTCCCCTTTTATAGGCTTGATGGACTTTCTAGAGACCTTATTTTATTATTTTCTTGAAAATCGACAACAAATACCATGGGCCAATACCATGGTAAAATACCACGGTCATTACCATGGATCGATTTTGTCCACTTTGTCTAGATCAAGAAAGGGAATATTACAGCTAAGATGGATGGTTTGAAGAAAGGCATGGAAGCTAAGATGGATGGTTTAAAGAATGGCATGGAAGCTAATATGGATGGCATGGAAGCTAAGATCAATGAAAATAAAAGGCAACATGGAAGACATGAAGAATGATCTAAAAGCATACATGGAAGGTTTGTAGGAAGGTTTGACAAATTTGATATAATAAATGATTCCTAATAGTGAAAAGGCAATGGAGGAAACTCATGATGAGAATAAAATAAATGTTGATCGTGATTTCATAAACTCTAATGTTGGATTTAAGACCCACCATATTCCAACGATTGATATGAGGAAGTTTAATGGCAAGGATCTCGTAACATATATACTACAGATGGAGAAATATTTTGATCTCCATAATTTGAAAAACACACAAAAGGTACGCATTGCAACTTTATATTTAAAATAAAATAAATTTGTATGGTATTGATGGCTTTTCTCTCGTAAAAAAATTGTCACTTAGTCAATTTTTACAGAGGAAATGATAGCACATTATGAGGATACAAAGAGAAAAACCTTCTTTAGCCAATTGATAAATCTAAAACAAAATGGTTCAATGGTGGATCATATTGAGGACTTCCAAAAATTGAATATAAGGGTAACTAGTATTATAGAGGAACACAGGATTGATGTCTTTATAGGGACTTTAAATTATAACATCCAACATGAGGTTCGCCTTTGGGAACTTGATTCATTGGAGAAGGCATTCAAGTTGGAAAGAAAAATTGAAAGTAAAATTATGGCGACAAGGAATCCTACCACTCACATCTATAAATATGGAAGTGTTGCTACTCCTAGACTTCCACAACCTACAAGGTTGACACCACAACAATTGGAAGAAAAAAGAGCAAAAGGGCTTTGCTAGAGTTGTGATAGATAATACACTAAAGGTCATAAGTGTGCTGAGAATAAATTATTTTACATAGATTATGAAGAGGAAGAATAAAATGAATGAGAAACTTCAAAAGAAGAGGATATACACTAGGAACCAACACTAGAGAAATAAGAAATGAGTTCAACCATTTCCTGTAATGCATTGGCAGGAATTACCACTCCTCAAAATCTCAATATAGAAGGACATATCAAGAAGAAAAATGTAATAGTGTTGATTGATCGGGTAGTACCCATCATTTTATTCATTGTAAGGTAGCCATGGAATTCAATTGCTTCATATACCCAACACCAGAGTGTCAAGTGATGGTTTTAGATGGAGGAACTATAAATTTCTCTAGAAAGTGCCATAATATCAAGCTAACGATGGGGGAATATGTATTGAATAGTCCAATGTTTACAATTCCAATGAGAGGTCTTGATGTTGTACTAGGAGTACAATGGTTAAAATCTTTGGGGATGGTAGCTTTTAATTTTTAAGAACTTTTTTTAGTCAATTTAATGTTCTTAAAGAAAGCATAAATTATCGACCAGAGTCAGTGAACGGATGAAGTGCAAGTGCACTATATGTGCTAGAAGTATCTGTCATTAAAGTGAGAGTTGAACTTAGAGTTTTGTTAATTTTTTTAACTTTATGGATCAGTGTTAAATTCCTATGGATCAGTGATGTTTTTAAAGAAATTTATCATCTATGCTAGATGTTATTTCTATGGTTATTTTCAATTGAATTGAGTTTAAGAATAGTTTGTGAAATTACTCCTTTCAAAATAAATGATTAATTGTGTTTTTATCAAGTTGATTTTGGAATTTTTATGTTGCAACAAACAATGAACTAATTCTAAATTACGAAAGCATAAGATATGATACAATTCTGTTTTTATGAAAACACGAAAATCGAAATGCTATGAAGATAGAGTTTTCTATCTATGGTAGATTATAGTCTGGAATGTAAATCAAAAAGAAATAATCTAAACTATATGAAATATAGCAGAATGAATCCAAACAATTATTCTATGAAATAAACACAATCAAAGCATTGAACTATTGAAACTGATCTTTAAAAATAAAGCATGAATCAAAACCATTTACCAAATTCAAATTATGAAATAGTAATGTGTTTGAAATGCATTAAAAAATGAAATAAAAATGACCTGGTGTGCTTGCACGAGCCCTCCACAACGCAATAGGTTCTTATCACTATCAACGCATCAAATTATGCGAAAGGGAACTTCAAATTAACATAAAAATATTCAAACAAAATGTTGAGAAAATAAAGGGTGTCGCGCCCCGAATACACAAAGTTTCTATGATTTTATAGAGTTCGTTCAACAATATGCAAAATCTAAGCCTATATATCTCTATTATAATCCTTATACAATTTAAAATCATAAACGAAATATTGCCTATCTTTCGATTTGATATTAGGAAAGCAAATCGACATAGTCGTGCAATTTCAGGACTCTGTTCTTGGACGCTGCAATGTGTTGACTGCTATCTTTGACCATTTGAATGTGTGATCTTCTTGGTAAATAGGCTCAGATAAGAAAGAGGAAATCAATGAGGGGATCATCCTCTATCTACCCATATACTCCTTTGCTGAGATGATGCATTGGAACACTGTTAATAATGAAGGTAGTTGCGGATTTGTGGAATAGCAGTAGAATTGTATTAATTTTGTAGTTGAATGTAATATTTAACAAAACAATAGGGTGTATTTGTATAAATTATACAAACAATATGTATATCATGGATTCAATCCGATCTAACAATGTACTAAAGCTAGATACTGAATCGCTTCTGCAAATCAATTGCGGAAATTTAAATATAATTGCCAAACACATGAAGTAAAAAAATAATCAATCAAACCATAACACAAATAATTTCTCAGGGAAAGCTTACTGCCCAAAACCCCTCTATCATATATTTTATATTCCACAAGGAATCATGAAACAATTACAATGCACTCTTCTCACAAGAGTCTCCTACAATCCGCTTATTGTCTCACACTAATCCAGACAAAATCGGGCCAACACTTAGCCAATTCTCAGTCTGTCTTCAGCTTGCCATGCTCACACAATTCTTGATAAATGAAATCCCTATTCTTTAGGAATTTCGGCATTCCTCAACTGTGTTGAATATCATGGGCATCCTTTGGTGTTTTAATTGCATCTGGGCAGCCTGCTAATATCACAACTGATAGTTAACATCCCTTTCACCTACATCTCAACTGGGTCTCCACTGGAACTGACATGCATGCAGCTAATAATAGTAAATCATCAGTTGCATGTTAGATCACTGATTGTGAATTAAAAAATATTTAATTCACTTTATCTCTTGCTAGTGCAACAAACAGTTACAACTAACACAACTGACTTTAACTCACTTAACTGAGTTAACTGATTACGCATGCATTAAACTAAAGCACCAATTGCACTTCAAACTCTGTTACAACTAGAATTACTCTACATGCCTCACCAACTACCCTCAACTCAAAATTCATGAGCTAATTGAGTTTATCACACTCAATTTACTATTACAAGTGATTTTGAGATTAGATTAAATTTTATTGTCCAATTCAATTAAGGTATAATACAAATATACATGCACCAAATTTAGCCCACACCAGTGTAGGTGTTGCTAGGACCTGTGGTCCCACACTAGTGTAGGTGTTGTTTGGACCTCCTAGTCCCATACTCAGTGTAGGTGTTGCTTGGACCTCCTGGTCCCACCCTAGTGTAGGTGCTGCTTGGACCTCCTAATCCCACACTTAGTGTAGGTGTTTTCATGTTGTTTTTTATGCCAATTTCACCATTTCTTATTTAAAAATTAAACACTCCCTCTCAACAAGAAAGGAATATCCTTTCATGTGACATGCACCTCTTTCATGCGACATGCAACTCTTGTATGCGACATGCAACTCTTGCGTGTGACATGCAACACTTCTCTAGTCTTTCTCGCACATGCAACTCTTGCTTGGACCTCCTAGTCCCACACTTAGTGTAGGTGTTGTCATGTTGTTTTCAATGCCAAATTCACTATTTCTTATTGAAAACTTCAACAGTCCCTCTCAACAAGAAAGGAATATCCTTTCATGTGACATGCACCTCTTTCATGCGACATGCAAATCTTGCATGTGACATGCAACACTTCTCTAGTCTTTCTTGCACATGCAACCTTTTCGTGCAACACTTCTGAAACTAAATAGCCTCGAAAAAATTGAATCAGTATAATGCATCTATCATCGGAGTCTTCTGATTATTGCTAGCTACTGCACATGTCTATTGGATTCTCTGTGTTGCTAACATCTGCATCCATGCACTCTACACTACTACCAACTCTGACTTTTTCTCCAGTATCTGACACTTGTCGCTCTGATTTATGTCCTCTTGACATCTAACTACATCAATCTAACTGATCCTACTACTATTGTATTGTGAGATCCTTGTAGCTAGGTTCAATCCATGAGACACACCATCTATAGGACCCTGCCCAAATTTCTTATTTGGATTAATATTGCATGTATTCCCACCTCATACCTGGAGGTATAGCTGCATGCACTCCCTCTGCCCATCTCGCTCGAATTTCTCTGCTTGAGTGGTTTATTCCACTCCATGATCCTCCACATGTGGATGCCCCACATCTTGAGGTTCATTCTTTGGATCCAAGAGTTCCTCATCTGCATGCAAATCCATCTCCCTCTCAAGGGTCAATTGCATGGCTTTCTCACACTTCCAAATGTTTGGAAGCTCTGTAGAAATCTCATCTACATCAAGTATATAGATATTATTCACATGAATCCCAATATTATTGGCTTGTCCTGATGCTTTGTGTCAAAGGAAAACTTTTCCTTCACTGAAAACAACATCATAGCCTCTATCCTCCAACATTGAAATTGAAACTCAATTTTTCTTCAAGCCTAGTACATGCATTACATATTTTAATAAAAATGGTTTACCTGACTATCTCTGGAAGGTAATGGTACCAATCCTGGTAGCACTGTACTACCCATCATCACCCATTTCAATATGCATCTGGAGGTCCTCTCCTCCAAGCTACTGAAAATTTCTTTGTCTCCTGTCATGTGAAAGGATGCATGCAATGAGCAAGAATTCAAGCTCAAATTGTGATGCCAAAGCCTCACCAGCTACAGATCCTGAAGCCTTCTTGTTCTTCTTATTTTGTGGACAGTTAGTGGCATAATGCCCATGCTCGTGACAGTGAAAACACTTCACTTTGTACATGTCGCGCTTCTTGCCATCTTTACTGAACTCGGATTTGGAA
The DNA here is from genome assembly GCA_034641835.2 of Pinus albicaulis. Classification (NCBI taxonomy): domain Eukaryota; kingdom Viridiplantae; phylum Streptophyta; class Pinopsida; order Pinales; family Pinaceae; genus Pinus; species Pinus albicaulis. Next base: position 980,327,872 of record CM076582.1, on the reverse strand, counting down.
TGGAATTTCTTTCCTTTCCCCTTATTCACCTTGGCATCCAAAGCAAAATTTTCTTCATCTTCATTCTTAGATGAAGATCCATATCTGGTATTTCGTCTGAACTCCTCTTGCACCAAATATGACCAAAGTCGTTCCCAATCTGGCAGCTTTTCCCTTCCATTGACAGAGTCCTAATAACTGTGCCAACTCTTAGGAAGTCCTAAAAGAGCTAGGCTCACCAAATCATCATCAGCGACGGTAGTTCCAACATTCCCCAGCTCATCCTGACATTGGACAAACTTTGTTAGATATTTTTGCATGGAGTCGCCTTTCTCCATCTTGATCTTCCTGAGTTTATCTTTCAATGCTAATTTCCTATGGTCACTACTGCTCTGAAATAGATCTATCAAATATTTCCACATAGCATATGGTGCCACTTTTACATGGATACTTGAGACAGTGTGGTCTCGTACTCCCTCCAGTAAGATCCCCCTCACCCTTGCAACCTTCTTTTTCCAGGCATCAAGATTTGCAACATCTTCTACAGCGAGTTTTGGAACATCATTGCTAATGAATTTTTTCAACCCATTGTCCTTCAGTACTGCCTCCATCCTGTCTTTCCAAGAAATATAGTTAGAGCTACCCTCGAGTGCATACTCCAATCTCAAGCCATTGAAAGCCATTTCAATCCTGAATCACCTATAGAACCAAGAAAGTCTTCTGCAAATTCGAGTCACAAACTCAGGTTCTCCTCCATTATTGTGATTTCCTTTGCTCGGATACCATGTATAAATTATACAAACAATATGTATATCATGGATTCAATCCAATCTAAAAATTTACTAAAGATAGAACCTTATCACTTCTACAAATCAATTTCGGAAATTCACAATCACCAATCACATGAAGTAAAAAAAGAATCAATCAAACCACAACACAGATAATTTCCTAGGGAAATCTTACAGCTCAAAACCCCTCTCTCATATATTGTATATTCCACAAGGAATCATGAATAACAATGCACTCTTATCATAAGAGTCTCTTGAAATATTCCTATCATCTCACACTGATCCAGACAAAATCAGGCCAACACATAGCCAATTCTCAGCCTATCTTTAGCCTACCTTGCTCATGCACTTCCTATTGAATGCAATCCCTATTCTTTATGAATTTCATCCTTCCTCAAATATGTTGAGTATCATGGGCATCCTGTGGTGTTTTAACTACATCTGGGCAGCCTGCTAATATCACAACTAATAGTTAACATCCCTTTCACCTACATCTCAATTGGGTCTCCACTAGAATTGAAATGCATGCAACTAATAATAGTAAATCATCAGTTGCATGTTAGATCATTGATTGTGAATTAGATAATATTTAATTCACTTTATCTCTCACTATTACAACAAAGAGTTGCAAATAGCACAACTGACTTTAACTCACTTAACTAAGTTAACTAATTACACATGCATTAAACTAATGCACCAAATGCACTTCGAACTCTGTTACAACTAGAATTACTCTGCATGCCTCACCAACTACCCTCAACTCAAAATTCATGATCTAACTCAGTTTATCACACTCAGTTAACTATTACAAGTGATTTTGATATCATATTATAGTTTATTGTCCAATTTAATTAAGGGATAATTAAAATAGACATGCACCAAATTTAACCCACACCAGTGTAGATGCTACTAGGACCTGTGGTCCCACACTAGTGTAGATGTTGTTTGGACCTCTTAGTCCCACACTTAGTGTATGTTCTTCTTGGACATTCTAGTCCCACACATGGTGTAGGTGCTTCTTGGACCTTCTGGTCCCACCCTAGTGTAGGTGCTGCTTGGACCTCCTGGTCCCACACTTAGTGTAGGTGTTGTCATGTTGTTTCTGGATGCCAATTTCACTGTTTGTTGTTGAAAACTTCAACAATATTAACAAGTATGAAAAATAGGGCACACAAATACTTTACCTTGTCCAAACATGAGTTTTCAGCCTTATTAGGTTGACAGTGATAGGAAAATAAAGAAAATATGGATGCAAAAAGGGTGTCAAAACAAAACAATTATGGGACTCTACATTCCCCCATACTGAAGGTTTTCATTAGGGGAATTTTGAGGTCTAAAATGGGCCTCTTAAGAAAAATGTACAATAAAAATTCACTTTATGAGAACTAATCAAATTTTAGGGGATGACATCATCCCTAATGGTTGAGGTGGCATTTCTTGAGTTAAAGGTACTTACTTGTCACATTATCAATGGTGGATAAAAACTCATGGTTAACCATGATAGTGCTCTAAGTAATTTTAAAGTCAAAGTAAAGTACTCATAATAAATGTCATTTCACACTTTTTCAATAAAAATATATTATTGTCATTTCATATTTCTTGAAAGAAACAATGCATATCCCTATACATTTATTATATTATATTATATTATATGATTTTTATATAGTATATTAATTACATGTTATTATACATTTAAATAATATAATTTTTAATTAATAGCATATAATATAATTAAGAATTTATAAACTTATATTTATATTTTATTTTAAATTATTTAAGTACAAAGGACAAATGCATTAGTTGTTCAATGATAATAATTTTTTCTTAAAAATCTCATTCTTATTTATAGTCATATCAATATAATTTTTTTATTAATTTTATTTTGGTACAACTTTTAAATTGAATTTAACTATGGTTACATGGATTGTGGTGCAAAAAGTGAATTGCAAATTCCTGAATATTATTTTATTGGTTTAGCTATTATTTTATTATTTCCTTAGGAGGCCCATTTTAGACCTCAAAATTCCCCTAATACAGTATGTCCTCATACAACCAAAAAATTGTCATTTCTATGCAGTCACTGCATATCCTTAGATACTTCTTCCAACACATCCAATTTCATCATTTTCACCCTTTTTCTTGTTACTGCCATCCTTGGTTTCTTCATGAGGATTTTTTACTTCAGGTTAATGATTTTTCTCTTCATGGCTATGTTTTCTTCCTTCAATTTCTTGTTATTTCTATACCATATACTCAAATGTAGAAGGAGGTTTTCAGTCTTGGAAATTTGAACTTCATTCTAAGCTTTCAAAGATTGGTTTTAACTTTTATAATACATGTTTAATGTCTCTAGTTCAAATATTTCATTTCTGAGGATGTCGAGAACTAAAGGTTCGTGTGGTTCATTAAACTAGTCTTTTTATTCACTTAGATTTGGAACTGATCTATTGGCCGCTTCTCTTTTCTCTAGTGATTCTATGTAATCATAAATATCCAGATGTATTAGATCAATACCTAAGCTTTGTCCTAGACTCTAAGGCGGTGAAATGTAGGCAAGTGGTGATGCTCTCAGAGAATTTTCCATATTTTCATCTACCTCTAAATCAATGTGTTAAACATCTTTTGAGGACACTTCCTTCATTGTCTTTAGCCTGGTACTTCTTATTTATCCTATGAGAGGGGTCTTTGGGGTTTTAGGCTTCTCTTTTTTAGATGAAATCTTTGTTTGTTGATGTATTTCTTTCTTATAACATCCTTTGTATTTATTTTATTTAAAATTTCTGTAATTGACATGTCATTCGCTGACAAATCTTGTTGTTGTGGCCCTTGTTCTAGTGGTATCTCAATCTTCCTTTTCTTTTGATTTTTGCCACTACTTGGTTGTTCATTTTTTTCCTCTTCAAAATGATTCCTAACTAGAAAGGCTTCCCATGTATCCCCTATACTTTGGAGATGGAATTCAACAAGTATTTAACCATCCCATTGTGATACATTGTGTTTTCTATGAACTGAATTCTCTTTTGAATATTCCATGACATCTTTTTAAGACTATTCAACAAGAAATATGGAAGTTTCATTTCATGTTCATCAAGAAAATTCATCTATAGTCTTATATGGTAGAAAACAACGCATCTGAATCGACCTTCAAAAGTAACAAATTTTTGGATGATTAAGAGAAAAATCCTCTAGTTACTTTTTAATGTTGAGTTGTGGATGCCTTTCCTGAAGACAGTAATGTCCATGCTTGTTTTCTTCAGGAAAACCCTCCAGTCATCTCCTTTGATTCCTTTGTTCTTGAACCATTTTTCTTTTATACGAGGAATATTGTAGCTTCTGTAATCATAGACTATGTCACCGTGAATTTGATGTCTCATATTTCTACTTTTATGCCATCAAAAACCCTTACAAAAGTTTTGATGACTTCCTTGTGAAAACCATCGAATTTTTCCATAAATTCCAGCCATTGTGCTTTTTGTAATAATTCTCTTGCCTACGGATAACCTTCCAAGGATTTCTTCCTTGTTGGATTTGTTCGGACAATCACACCGATGATTGGAAGATGTTTTGCCTCCAGAAATTGTTTTGTTGACAAGGTAATGAACTTGGTAGGGTTTGCTTCGGAGCAGAATGGAAGATGGTAATGGAAAAATGAGAGGGTGGGCAGGTATGAGATGAAGGTATAAGTGATTTAATTAGTCATTAGCCATTCATAATTATGATTGAGGTGGCGATCAAATCAATGAATCAGGACTTTGAATCCTTTTATGATGATGAAATGGGTATGGAGAATTTTGAGGGATTTGTCATAACACTATCACTTTTTATAATGATTTTGATTTGTTCGGTAATTTCATGTCCATATAATTCATATATTAATATATTGACCCCTATTGTTAAATTAAAGTATTACATACCTTTGATTTATTTGCTTGCTAACCTCTGGTTTTCATCTTGCAGGTGTTCTATTTCATGAGGAGTCAATCACTTCTCCCTTTATTTGGTCATCAAATGTTCCTATCAATTAGCTAGAGAAACTGTCAAAGCTGTAGAAAATTATCAATTTTGTAGCTTACTTATTTTTTTTTAAGAAAGGGTTGCTTAGAAGAATGGAAACAAATTTAGGAAAAATATGGGAAATGAAAATTTAAGGTGCCAAAGAAATTTGGTTTTCACCTTGAATTTTTTGTATAAAACATGCCAACAATTTTTTGGTTTTCATGTTTATACAAAATTTTATTGATTCTTTTATTTTTATTCTTTATTCTTTTTTTATGTGAAAGCGAAAAATAAATTTTTAAGGTTCAGAAGGAGATTTTTTCTCAACCAACTTTAAAGCATATTTGTTTTGCAAAATCTTGACGAATTCCTCTCTTGTCATTGGATTTTGATAGATATTGAGTCGGTTTCCATTTACTAATAGAGGAATTTTCTCTTCATAAATAGTCTTGATTCTTAATGCTCCATTATCAAACGCTTCTTTGATCTCATAAGGCCCAAGCCAGTGAGTTTGGAAATTCCCTTGGAAATACTTGAATTTTGAGTCGAAGAGTAATGCCCACTCTCCTAGATGAAATTTCTTTTCCTTGATGTATTTATCATGCCATCTAGCTCTTTGTTGTTGAACCAAGCTAGCCTTTTAGATAGCATCTTATCTTATCTCATCAAGCTCATTGATTTGTCCCATCATTTGCTTTTGTGCTTTTGACAAGTCAAGTCCCAACTTGATTGTTGTTTTATAGGTTTATATCTGGAACTCTATTGGAAATAAGACTTGTTTTCCATAAGCAAGTTCGTAGGGAGTATGTCCTACAGTGCTTATCATGTATTTCTGTAGGCCCATAAAGCTTCTGGAAGCTTTTCTGCACAGTCCCTTCTATGCAAGTGTATAGTCTTGGTTAGAATGGCTTCGATCACCTTGTTTGTAGACTCAACTTCTCCATTTTTTGGGGATGGTATGGAGTAGACTTCCAGTGCTTGATTTTATATTTTTCCACCAATTTTTGTACTACTCTGGACGTGAACTGTGTTCCCTGATCTGTAACAATTTCCCTCAGGACACCAAAACAAGTGAATATATCCTTAAAAATAAATGAAACTACATCATTTTCAGTAGCAAAAGAAAGTGCTTTAGCTTCTACCCATTTAGTAACATAATCAGTACATATTAGAATATACCTCTTTTTCTTAGAAGGTGGATTAATTGGACCAACAAAATCCAAGGCCCATTTCTCAAAGGGTTCAATGAGTACCTGAGGTTGTGTTGTAGTAAAACAAAACTCCCTCATTTTTTAATTATGTACTTCAAATAATGGGGACCCTTTCTACAAAATTTTTGGCTAAACACCTTTTAGGATTTTGATTAAGTTAAATATCCTACATTTTTTTGTCATTTTTCATTATCCTCGGAATTTTGTTTTGATTGTTTCATTGAATCTGGTTTTTTATAAGATTTTCAACAATACTTGTTTCACTTCATTTGGTCAAACAGTTTGTAAATGACACTTCTTTGAAGTTTTGATCATTTTTCTCGATTGGGTTAAAAAATGTATAAAGTGTAACAATATTTTAATTCTTGTAGTTAAAATAGTCATTCATTGTAAATATTAACTTTTAGTTCATTTGTATTAATTTTCCATTTTTTAACAGTCCTACAAAATGACCGAGATAAATTGTCCAATGGGCTAAAACACATTTCAGGATCTTGGTAATTTACTCCAACTTGTTATTTTAAAACAAATTGTCAAACCCAAAAACCCCAAATTTGCAAAATGGCTTGAGTTTAATTTCTAGGATGGTTAATTCCTTATGGGCCCCACTTCACAATACATATATTTAAAAAATGCCGAAGTATAAAAACTTTCCATGCGATACATCGCACATCACATATTGCAACGTTTTTTAAATCAAACAAAAACAATCTCTAAAAAACGCCGAAACTCCGATGCGATTTGGTTTATGCGATGGGTTAAGTTTTTTTTAATATAAGATTTTGTTATTCTCCTTATGACTCCCGTGACCTTGCCCTCACCTCACTCACCCTCCATTAACACTCCTTATCCCTTATAACTCCCATTCACTTACCTCTCCTCCTCCCTTCTCTCTCTCTCTCACGTGAATGTTTGGTTTTTAATTAAAATATATAATATATTTATATTTTAAATAAATTTTAAATCATTTATTTTTATTAATTAATTTCTATTTATAGTAAGTTCAGATTAATAACATAATTGTAATTAATTATCATTAATAAATTAATAAAAATAATCTAATTTAGGATTAGAAATTAATTAAAATTCTGATTTTTAGCCCAAGCAACAGAAAATTCTGGATTTCTAGAAATTTTAATATACAAACTTTGGAAGCCCATAAATGAAGTTTTACTTGGCCAAATGAGGCCCAAGACAGCTCATTAGATAGATAAAATCATGGAGAACATTTCTGAATTTGTTTCATTTCCAGATTTGATCATTTATTGGGTCTAAAATTCAGCAGAAGATCATGCTCCGAATTTTTAACAAAATAAATTTTCTGAGTTTTATTTTCTGCATTTTAATTTGCCCACAACTTCTTCTAAGTGCAGATCTATTCATCAATGATATCCTTGCCCAATTATATCAGCACATAAATCAAAATAAAGCTTAGATTTCCTTTTTAATTATTTATTTAACTAAGTTTTTATTGGATTTATTTTAATTTCTACATTTTTCATTTTGATTTTAATTTTACATTTTAATTTTGTTTTGATTTATTTTTGCAGGAAAAAATTTGAAGAGATGAGAAGAAGAAACTCTAAATCAATGAAAATTCTCCAACAATTGAATAATATTTTTGAACCAATGAAAATTGATTGAGAAAAACCACTCTTCAAACAAACTTTCTTATGAAGAAATCCTTTTGTAAATATTATAAATAGCAGATTGCAAAATGTAATATGGGCTTCTCTCCTCTACAATTCTGGAATTCTTAATGGAACTATTTTCTAGAGGATTTAGAGGTGTAGGGTGAGAGGAGATGAATCTCAGATCTAGAGATTATTGAGGTTTTTTTTTACATTCTGAGTTATGTATAATGAACAGATTCTTGCACTACTGTAGCTCTGATTTTGAAAGTAAAAGTTCAGACATTGTAAAAGACTGTTAGAGACCGGAGCTAGAGAAATGGACTTAATAAATTGGTATTTATAATACTATTATTTTAAATGTTGGTTTCATTTTATGATAACATGAATGTGTCAATTTACTCGCATACTTGTGCACTTCTATCAGTATGAGTAATTTGTTTCAATTTATGTTATTATTTGTCTCTACTCTTATGGATTGAATTATGATTTCTGAGTAACTATTTACTCAGAAATACGTCTTATAAAACTGATTTATTGAATAGTGATATGTTGTGAACTATTTCCGCATGTTATTTTTTAATTATTCAAGTTACTGATTAAATGATCAATATCATTTTAAGAACTACTTCATGAGTGTTGTTGATTGAATATTTCAGTTAAGAGGTCTTTAGATAGAATGTGTTTGGTATTCACAATATCAGTTAATTGAACTACCTCCTTAGCTTGATATTCATTTAAAACAAACATATTTAAATCTAAATTATTTAAAACATCTTCCTCTCAATTGGATAGATCTATATCTGCCTAATTGAGATAGGATTAAAATAGTTTCTTTTTCTTGCATTTAGATTAATTCTACATCCTTAAAAAGTCCTCTTTCCGAAGAGGCAGAACTTTAATTGTGGCTTGGCTAAGCCCAAATTAGCTTAAGGATAATTCTTTTTTGTCTGATCGGCAAGAGAAATGATCTAATGTCTCTTTCTCATTGGTGGATAAAAGTCATATTTTAAGCCAATGGAGATTGAGAGAAGGTAACTGGACCTAGTTAAACTAGTCAGAGCCACTATTCCAAACAAAAAAGGAACTACTTTAATGTCTGGATCGGGTGGTTATCCCCCATTTTGTTACAACGAATTTCGAGGCCTCAACATTTTGGCGCTAGAAGGAGGGCATGAGACTTGTTTTCCTTTGGATTATTTATATTCTAATATTTATTTTTATTATAATGGCTCCTTTAAAACTTCCAATTTGGAGTTGTATTTCTGGATGAGCATCTTCCAATACTCCACCAAAAATAGTGAGACATTTGTCTCTGGTAAAGTTTAACGGTAGGAGGAATACTTCTGCATTTGATCATACTTTACAATTCATTAAAAAAATTTCAAATTCTACTTCTCATGAAATTGATGAAGATATTTTATGTAGGATTTTTACTCTTACATTCTTGGCAAAAGCCAGAAACTGGTTTCAATCACTTCCAGTTGCCTCAATCCACACTTGGGAACAATTTATTATAATATTCCTTTGTAAATTTGATGGATATATCTACAAACAGGTATGTGATGGTTTTGAAGATCTACGAAGGTTTGAATGTGAGTCTTTAATTGATTTTACCATTAGGTTTCATTTAAATTGTTTAAATTTTATAATTGAAGATAAACCTTCGAAAGAAGAACTATTAGATTGGTTCGAACATATTTGCTCTCTTCCTTCCATTCATAACCCATGTGAAATTATTTCAAACATTGATCAATTTCCTCATAATTTCATTGACATAAATAAGAATTCCAATATAGAGGTACAAACAAATGATGATGAAATAACCTCTATTTTGTATAATCAATTCCTTCAATTTCTGCACATTTCTTACAGTATTGAGAAAGATCAAGGTCCATCTTTACATGTCAATGAATTTCAATCACGAAGTTTAAAAAAATTCACTAGTAAATTGCAAGAAAATATTAGCAGCAGTATTGAAGAAGATACCGTTCTGAAATCTGAAAATAAGTATGAATTAGAATCAGAAAATCATATCATAATTCGTCAAGTACCAGTAGTGATTAAAGTTTCCAATAAAATACAATTTGCTATACAAATTTCTGAATTATTTCATGATGATAAAATTCTAAATTCAGATAAACAAAGAAAAATTCTTCAAGAAATCACAATTACCCAAGTAAATGATCTTAAATCTGAAATTTGCAATGAATAAAATGTACAAGAGTTTTCAAATAGAGAGATTTTCAAATGCATTGTTTCAAATTCATATTTTTCTCTTTATCCTGATAATTTTTCTAATACCAATTTTTTCTCTCTTCTTGTTAAAAATGTTTCAGAAAACATAGAAGACGATCTAGATGAATTGATGATTAATTAATGATCATTCTTCTAGCATTAATGAACATGAGCTTAATATTCCTTCTTATTTCGATACATTGAATAAGATAGAAGGGAATTCTAATGAATATCTTGAGGTCATTTATGATAGCTACTTTAACATTGAAGATATTGATTTGTCTTCTTTACAATTAAATCCTCATAATCAAAGTCTAATCACATGTGAAAATGAAGAACAATCTAATTTAGAAATTGTTCGTAATAGTTCTCATTTTCAAATAAATAATCATATTTATGATTTCAGCATTCAAGAAACCATTCCAATTTATGATTTATATGATGATTAAGCTCGCATTCACAAGTGGGTATCAACAATCAGTCTAATTGCATTATTCTGCCCAATTATTTTGAAGAGGAAATTACTTTAAGTCACTCCCAATTGTGTTGTAACACTAGTGTAAACTATGATTCAATTTTGTTATTTTTTCAACATTTAATTTTAACTTCAGATTTATTTTTTGTTTTTAGTCTTAGATTGTTAGATACTTTCTGTTAGCATATTGAGAAGCTCAACATTGAACACTCAATTGAAGCATTACCTCAAGGGAAAAATAAATATTCAAATTATAATTGTGAACATCAAAAGTTATTAAACTTCCAACTTCAATTGATGTTCATTCCTTATCAATTACTTCTTACTTCTCAAAAGCAGTTGCAAAAAGAGAATGTATTTTCACTTTATGACCAACAATCTAATTCAATTAATAAACTTCTGATGGATTTATCAAACTTCCATCAATTTTTCATTGATCAATTTGAAAGAAATTTAGAAAGTTTTTCTTCACGGAAGATTGTTAGTAATTTAGCACTTAAACATAACACTAACAAAATCACACAGGCCATTGTTTCTAAAAGACCATTTTTACAACCTGGCCTATCATCTTCTCCTTTAAACCTCTCCTACTCAATAATGGAAATCCATCCAGATTTCTATGATCCAATTGAAATTCAGTTGGAAAGGGCATTTCAAGATAAGGTAATGGTGAATAATCTACTGACAATAAAGATACATTCTACTTTCAGATTTAGTTTTTGTAGTTTAATTATATTTACATTTTTACTAATTTTTGACATGTACATACATGCAAGAATTAAAATTCTTACATGGTTACATTGGAAGTATGACTATACCTAGTCATGTTTCCTTCATTAAGTTAGAAATTGGAATAGATTGATTTTCTTTTATGTTTGCATGTATTTCATTATTTCAGATTTTCAATAAAACAAGTAATGAATCCAATTTCTTTTGGGCATCTTATTTCAATTATAGAAAAGCAGCCTAGAGCATTTTAGAAGCTTTTGAATTATTTGATCATACTTATCTGTCAAGCCTTCAACTTTCATGTTTTTAAAAATTCATAACATTGATCATACATGAAGAAATTCCAAGAATTTTCTACTACTTGACAATTTTTTATTCACAAGTAATTCTAAGAACTCTTTTTTACCACTCTTGCCTTCTAATGAAATTTTGAAAAGGATGCAATTTGAAAAAATTAATTACTTAGCATTTTAGATTAAAATAAGAAGGTGATGTTGAATTTATGCAAATTTTGAGAAAATTTGGGAGAAATTAAAGATTCATGAGGTAAACTTAGAATCAAAATTCTTCCAGGTATGTGTTTATAGGTTCATCATCATCTATTGTTTATTTTAATTTCAAAGGTTGTTTATTATTTCTATTTTTTTTTGTGCAGATCTTCATTTTTGGTTATGTAGATCTGAGATAAGCAAGAAGCCAACCCTTGTTTTCAAAATCTACAACATGTTCAGGGAAGTATTTATGATTTTTTCTGAAATTTGAATGGTAACTAATTTTGCTTATATTAATTGAAATCCTTATAAGACTTAATAAATTGTCGAAATAATCATATCAGATCATTTTATTTCACAACTCTCTTCATAAGGAAGATCTGGTAAAATTAATTTACAATTAAAAATAAATAAAAAATCAACATTTAATTAAATTGTTAAAGGGTTATTTGTTATAAAGAAAATTTAATCGCTCACTTTCTTTTTGAATTGAATACGATAAGAAATCATCTTCTCGCTATATGGCTCATTATATATTACAAATCGCATATCGGAGGCTCTGAAATAAACATACACTAGATATATATCCGATCTCTCGATATTCTCATTCCCTCCAATCTCCGACGATCTCTCTATCTGATATCGCATTATCTATATCACAACATTTGATCAAAGATAACTCTTAACAATTCCCGATATGAAACTTTCTATGTATATCTTATAACATTCATTCTCGCTCATATTCCAATAAAATTACTTTGCCAAAATTGTGATGTTCATATAACTCGGACCCGATATGACATTTAAATCCTCTTTATATACAGATATCGCGTCCATTTATAAATTGCAAATTTAGTAGGGTCATATATTTAAAATTTTTGATATCTCAGATCCGATATGAAATTACAATTCATATACTAAAAATATCAGGTTTGTTCTTCATTGCACATTGATGCATCAACGAAATTATATTTCGCATATCAGCGATTTTAGCGGTTATTGTTAAATCCTCACTCGGTAAATTATATTAGTTGCGATGTGATAAAATGCAAGGTAAGGATATTCCAATGTGAAGCAGAAGAGTAAGGGAACAATGGGGACTATTAGATCTGAGTGAAATCAACGATGGAGTTTAAATCGCACCCAGCAAGGTTTCACATATCGGCAGTTTTTAGCGGTTATTGTTAAGACCTCGCTCTGTAAATTATATTAGTTGCGATGCGATAGAAGACAAGGTAAGGATATTCTGATGTGATGCTACACATATCGCATATCGCATGAGATAAGTAATATGCTAAACAATAAAAGTTGTAATGAGCGATGTGGAGTTCGCTGCGAATTGCGAAATCGCAAAGTTGAAAAATTGCGAAAGTGTTAAGTTGTGTAATATGCGGGAAGGTAAGTTATAAAAGATGCGAAGTGCAACCATGCATGATTGGTCACCATTTGTATGGGCCGCAAAACCAAAGTTCCGCACATATATTCTGATATTTGTAGTCATGTTGCATCAGTAATTTATCGCATTTTCATTATCGCAAGAATTATATTTTCGTTTCAGTTCATTCACAAGCTTTAATCTTCCTATATAACTATTCTTCAATATCGCATTCATTCCTTTGCAGTTTTCCATCGCACATGCTTATATCATGACATTTCCATCACAATAATTATATCGCATCACTAACTCAAATGAAGCTTTGGCTTCAATATCTTTTGATGCGATAAATTTCGATATTCATATTTCCACAATTATATTTTAAATTATTATGGAAAGAACTCAATCGCATATCGAAAAAAGTGGAAGTCACAGATTTTAAGCTATGCACGACAAAGAATCTTGCGATGCGAAAAATTTAGAAAGATGATGTACTAATGATTAATTCGTGTTTTTAATTTTCTTTTATTGTGATTCTTCTCCATACTTATCATATAAAGATTCAAATCCTATTTATATATTGTTACATTATTATGGATTCTAAATCAATTTCAATATTTTAGGGCTGATGTAAATTCAGAATGGAAAAAGCAAAAAGAACATTCATTGCTACAATTCATAAAGAAGCATAACTTCATCCTCATTTCTGATGGATTCAATTTATTTCTGATTCTTTGAACATGAAACATTGCTTTCTTTTATTTTACTCCTTCTTTTACTTTATATTTAATAAATAATGATTTTTTGTCAATAAAACTTCTTCATGCTTTTAATTTTAATTAAAGAAAGAAGTTAACTTGCATTGGAGAAAATCATCTTTCTCAGGTAAGATTAAATGCAATTCTTCAATGGTAAGTTTCATGTGCCCACTTTCATTTATTCCCATTTCATTTTTTTTTGTAGTTTCTATTGATCTTAAACTCTATTTCTACAGGTATTCATAAACCTTTCACACCTCTGCCAGATCAGTTTTCGAAGTTCATTTTCTTTTGCCCTATGAGATTCTTGAAAGAAGCAGAAATGTTCCTCATCAAATCAGCGAGACTAGGGAGTTTCTGAACCTTTAGTCTGTTTCTTTAAAAGCATTAATTTTATTAGAAAATAGTTAAGATGTTTTTATACAGGTTTTTCCTTCAAAAAGAAAATTTGCAACAGATAGAAACTTTTCATTTAGCATATTATCTATCATAACTGTTATCCACCTTCTACGTTTTGAGAGCCTTATTTTTATATAACTCTAAAAGATAAAAAAAATAAAATCTCAACATAGGAATGAACGTACATATACTTATTTTTTTTATAATACTTTGTTGAGAAATTCATATAAGTGATCTTATTAGATTTTAGCTTTTAAATTTTATTTTTCTTTCAATTTTTTCTTTCTTCATTTTTTATTTTGTTGATTTCTTTTCTTACTTTAGCTTAGGAATTATTTTCCTTTTGTTTTCATTTTTTATTTTATTTTGGTGAATTTTTCATGATTAATGAGAAAGGAATTTTTCTTACCTTACAGTTGTTGACATACATGAGAAATATTTTACTTTATCCATTTAAGTGAATTTCATTTATTATTAAAGGCATATCTTTATGGAACCATAAATCCATCTTGCTTTAAATATTTTTCATGGAGGAAAACACATCCTTTATAAGTGATTGAGATTACTTTTTCAAGGAAAAAACTTATTTGAGTTTAATTCAATGAATCCCTCCCACTCTTCCACGTAAAAATCATCTGATTGATAGTTGCAGGGAAAGTATTTGGAGAAAACATTATGAAAGTACTATGTCCATTAAATATAAAATCTCTATTTCCATCCCACCTCTTTCACTCAAATACATCACAAACTAAAAGCTTGCAAATATGCTTATCTAAATAGTGAAAAAGAGGAAGCATGGGAAATACAAGTAAACCCGTCGGGGCTATGGACGCTTGCTGACAACGGGACTAGGCTTGTATGGCATAAAAGACAACTTCGTCGGGTTACTATTCAGGCTCACTGGCAGCGAAGCGATGTCAGAAAAAATCACAAAATGGATATATGCTTTATCAAAAACTCCTATCTCTACCTTTTTCTATTTTTAATGAGGAAAATTTAAAAAAAAAAAAACAAAAAACAAACAAATTTCCCCAAATTTGGATTCATCACTTTTACTCAAGGTTGTTTTAAGTACTTATCTTTACAAACTCAAATTGCTTAATCTATTTATGTGAGACCTATGGAAATGTTTTACTACTAGACAATTTCATGATTTCTATTATTTTTAACCTTTGGAAAAATTAAGTTCATTATCTTTAATCAGAGATAATTGGTTCTTCTCCCGCATGTCGCCATTGTTGTGGTAAAACAAAACCCTCTATTTTTTACTTATGTATTTCAAATAATGGGGACCCTCTCTACAAATTTTTTGGCTAAACACCTTTTAGGATTTTGATTAAGTTAAATATCCTACATTTTTTGTCATTTTTCATCTTCCTCGTAATTTTGTTTTGATTGTTTCATTGAATATGGTTTTTTATAAGCTTTCCAACGATACTTTTTTCACTTCATTTGGTCAAACGGTTTGTAAATGACACTTCTTTGAATTTTTGATCATTTTTCTCACTTGGGTCAAAAAATTTATAAAGTGTAACAATATTTTAATTCTTGTAGTTAAAATAGTCATTTATTGTAAATATTAACTTTTAGTTCATTTTTATTAATTTTCCATTTTTTAACGGTCCTACAAAATGACCAAGCTAAATTGTCCAATGGGCTAAAACATATTTCAGGATCTTGGTAATTTACTCCAACTTGTTATTTTAAAACAAATTGCCAAACCCAAAACCCCAAACTTGCAAAATGGTTTGAGTCTAATTTGTAGGATGGTTAATCCCTTATGGGCCCCACTTCACAATACATATATTTAAAAAATGCCGAAGTATAAAAACTTGCCATGTGATACATCGCACATTGCATATCGCAAATTTTTTAAATCAAACAAAAACAATCTTTAAAAAACGCTGAAAATCCGATGCGATTTGGTTTATGCGATGGGTTAAGTTTTTTTTAATATAAGGTTTTGTTATTCTCCTTATGACTCCCGTGACCTCACCCCCTCACCTCACTTACCCTCTATTAACACTCCTTATCCCTTATAACTCCCATTCACTTACCTCTCCTCCTCCCTTCTCTCTCTCTCACGTGAATGTTTGGTTTTTAATTAAAATATATAATATATTTATATTTTAAATCATTTATTTTTATTAATTAATTTCTGTTTATAGTAAATTTATATTAATAACATAATTGTAATTAATTAGAATTAATAAAATTAATCTAATTTAGGATTAGAAATTAATTAAAATTCTGAATTTTAGCCCAAGCAACAGAAAATTCCAAATTTATGGAGATTTTAATATACAAACTTTGGAAGGTCATAAATGAAGTTTTACTTGGCCAAATGAGGCCCAGAATGGCTCATTAGATATATAAAATCATGGAGAACATTTCTAAAGTTTTTTCATTTCCAGATTTGATCATTTATTGGGTCTAAAATTTAGTAGAAGATCATACTCCGAATTTTTAACAAAATAAATTTTCTGAGTTTTATTTTCTGCATTTTAATTTGCCCACAACTTCTTCTAAATGCAAATATATTCCTAAATGATATTCTTGACCAATTATATCAGCACATAAATCAAAATAAAGCTTATATTTCCTTTTTAATTATTTATTTAACTAAGTTTTTATTGGATTTATTTTAATTTCTAGACCTTTCATTTTGATTTTATTTTTACATTTTAATTTTGTTTTGATTTGTTTTTGCAGGAAAACAGTTGAAGAGATGAGAAGAAGAAACTCTCAATCAATGAGAAGGCTCCAACAATTGAATAATATTTTTGAACCAATGAAAATTGATTGAGAAAAACCACTATTCAAACAAACTTTCTTATGAAGAAATCCTTTTGTAAGTATTATAAATAGTATATTGCAAAATGTATTACGGGCTTCTCTGCTTTGTAATTCTACAATTCTTAATGGAACTATTGTCTAGAGGATTTAGAGGTGTAGGGTGAGAGGAGAGGAATCTCAGATCGTGAGATTATTGAGGTTTTTAGTTTACATTCTGAGTTATGTATAATGAACAGAGTCTTACACTACTGTAGCTTTGATTTTGAAAGCAAAAGTTCAGGCATTGTAAAACACTGTTAAAGACCAGAGCTGGAAAAATGGACTTAATAAATTGGTATTTATAATACTATTATTTTAAATGTTGGTTTCATTTTATGATAACAGGAATGTGTCAATTTACTCGCATACTTGTGCACTTCTATCAGTAGGAGTAATTTTTTTCAATTTATGTTATTATTTTTCTCTACTCTTATGGGCTGAATTCTGATTTTTGAGTAACTATTTACTCAGAAATCTGTCTTATAATAGTGATTTATTGAATAGTGATATGTTGTGAACTATTTCTGCATGTTATTGTTTAATTATTCAAGTTATTGATTGAATGATCAATATCATGTTGAGAACTACTTCCTGAGTGTTGTTGATTGATTATTTTAGTTAAGAGGTCTCTAGATAGAATGTGTTTGGTATTCACAATATCAGTTAATTGAACTACTTCTTTAGCTTGATATTCATTTAAAACAAACATATTTAAATCTCAATTAATTAAAACATCTTGCTATCAATTGGGATAGATCTATATCTACCTAATTGAGATAGGATTAAAACAGTTTCTTTTTCTTGCATCTTAGAATAATATTGCATTTAGATTAAATTCTACATCCTTAAAAAGTCCTCTTTCTGAAGAGGCAAAACTTTAATTGTGGCTTGAATAAGCCCAAATTAGCTTAAGGATCATTTTTTTTTGTCCGATCGGCAAGAGAAATGATCTGATGTCTCTTTCCCATTGGTAGATAAAAGTCATATTTTAAGCCAATGGAGATTGAGAGAAGGTAACTGGACCTTGTTAAACCAGTCGGAGCCACTATTCCAAACGGAAAAGGAACTTCTTTAAGGTCTGAACTGAGTGGTCATCCCCCATGTTTTTGTAGCAAATTTCGAGGCCTCAACAGGTTACAGTGGAATTTCCCTTGAAAGAAAAGGTTTCTCCATCCTTTGGCATTTTTCACATATCTTAACATATTCTTTAGCATCCTTAAAAAGGGAAGGCCAATAGTATCCTAAGAGAAGGATTTTATATGCAGTCATTTTGTCAGAAAAATGGCCTCCACATGGTTCATCTGGCAAGCTTTGAGTATCTCTGGTATTCATCTTGTCGTACACATCTTCTGATGATGAGATCTAATATTGTTTTGTATAATTCTTCATTGATCCATGAGTAAGAAGCACTTGTTTGGATTATTTTTCTCTTTTCTCTGGGAAACAAATGAGATGGTAATTTTCTTGTAGCCAAATAATTATCAATATCTGCATACCAAGGTGATTTAGTAGATACTAAAAAAATATATTCATCTAGAAATTTATCCTCTACAGGCATATCATTATTATCAATTTGAATCCTAGATAAAAATTCAGCAGTTGTATTTTTTTTTCTTGGTCGATCTACAATGATGATGTTAAATTATTGCAATAAGAATAGCCATCTGGTTATCCTACCATTAGTGATTTTTTTTTCATTAAATATTTGATGGTAGAATGGTCTGTGTGAAAAAAGGTTTCATAGCCAGTCATGTAATGTCTGAAATTATTAATGGCATGCACTACGGCTAAAAAATCTTTTCAGTTACAGTATAATTTAGCTCTACTAGAGTTAAATTTTTACTAGTATAGTAAATGGCATAATGAATAATATATTTATGTCCCAACACAGCCCCTAAGGTTGTATCTGAAGCATCAGTAGATATGTGGAAAGGAAATTTCCAATTAGGTTCTTTTAAAATAGGTGCTTCAGATACTTTATTTTTCAAAGTTTCAAAAGCATTTTGACAATTAGAGTCCCAACTAAATTCACAATCTTTGGTAAGTAATTTGAAGAGTGGAGATGCTATTTTTGTGAAGTTTTCTATAAATATTTTATAATACCTAATAAAACCAAGAAAAATTCTAACATCTCGTTGACAATTTGGCACTGATAATTTGGAAATAACCTCTACTTTATATGAGTCTACCTTTATCTTTTTTCCTGAAATATGGTGACCTAAAACAATTCCCTCATTAAACATCATAAAACATTTTTTATGACATAATGAAAGATTTTTTTCTTTTCATGTTATTAGAAATCCTTCTAAATTTTCTAGTGCTTCTTCAAAATAATTACCATAAACTTCGAAATCATCCATATACACTTCCACACAGTCATGAATAAGATCAGAGAAAACTACGAGAACTGCTCTTTAGAATGTTGCTAGAGAATTGCATAACCCAAAAGGAAGTAATTTTGCGAACATTGGCATCACGATAAAATTGGCAAGGGTATAGAAAACTAACAAATTGTAAAAATTGGGAAAATATCGGTAAAAATCGGAAAACATCG
The DNA here is from genome assembly GCA_034641835.2 of Pinus albicaulis. Lineage (NCBI taxonomy): Eukaryota > Viridiplantae > Streptophyta > Pinopsida > Pinales > Pinaceae > Pinus > Pinus albicaulis. The sequence continues at coordinate 980,308,413 of CM076582.1, read as the reverse complement.
GCAAAATTAAGATACCATAAAAATATATTTAAAATCGGCAAACATCGGCTAGGCCAAAAAATCGTGATTTCGAGATAAAATCGGGATCTTATCGAGATGTTCGCAACATTGAAAGGAAGTACTCGGTAAGCATAAGTTCCCCATGGACAGGTAAATGTGGTTTTGTATTGATCTTCAAGTGCTACCTGAATTTGATTATACCCACTGAATCCATCCAAAAATTAAAAGTACTTTTTCCCTACTAATGTGTCTAAGACATGATCTATTAAAGGAAGTGGAAAGTGTTCTTTTAATGTTGCTTTATTTAGTTCCCTATAATCGATGCATACCCTCCATTTTCCATTTTTCTTAGGAATGATTACTAGGGGTGAAACCCATTGATTGTCTAATATTGGGTAGATAAAATTTACATTCAATAGTTTTTTTAGCTCTTCCTTAACAAATTATTTTAAATTCGGGTTCATTATTCTTTGAGGTTGTCTAACTATTCTAGCACTCTCCTCAATATAGATATGATTCATACAATCTCTGGGATTAATTCATTTCATATATGTATACTCCCATGCATAAGCAAAAGAGGGTTTTTGCAAGGTCTCTACTAGTTGATTTTTTTGTAATTCTCCCAGATTTTCATTAACATCCAATGTTTTTTCCTCGAAAAAATTCTATTGAAGAATTTCCAAATTTTTCCATAGAATGTAAAGACATTTGTCTAGATGATAAATATTCTATATTACATTGCTCTTGAAAATTTTGACTATTGTCATAATATAAGGAGGGTTCATTATTTTCTATTGAATTTAAAATTTGATCATCCTCACTTGTTTGTGCAATAGTAAAAATGGGTTGTATATCGTTATCATCATCTATCCATTCTTCACTTTCTATATCTATTGTTGTTTTGCAGGTGGGTATAATGTAAATTTCTTTGTTGAACTGCCATCTGAGATGAAGATGTCTCCTGATCTACAACTTATGAAAGCATCATTTGTAGCTAACCAAGGTCTTAGTAAAATTAATGGATGTCCTCCTAGATTATTCTTGGGTGTTAAAACCATGAAATTGATAGGATATTCCCTAGAATCTAAGGATACAAAAATATCTTCTAACACACCATCAGGTTTAATTATGACATGTCTGTTAATTGTAATAATGTTGGTGTGTATTGAAGTTTAGGAAGTTTCAATTGATCCAAAATTTGTTTAATCATTATGCTTATGGCTGCTCCCAAATCAATCAGTGTGTTTGGTATTTCAATTCCATTGATGTGAATTTTCACAATGGGGCTCCCTGGATCTAAATATTTTTGCATTGTTGCCTTCCCCATCATGATGTCTACAATTCTCCCAACTAATTGGATTCTTCTTATGTATTTTATTTTTCTTTGTGTACTTAATTCCTTAATTTTTTTTTCAAAAATTGGTATTTATTTTATAGCTTGCAATAAATGATTTGTTTTCAATTCAGCCATCATATCATAATCAGGCAATGTGATTTGTTTTTCTATTCCTTTATCAATTTTCAACCTTTCGGGTGATCCAGGGGGATCTTGTTCAGTGCATATCAGCAGAAAATGTCCTCAAATTGATCATGGTCAGGTTCATGGCATGTATTGTGGTGTAATTGGTCCTATTTGTATTTATGGTGAAATACCTTAAAAATGTAAAAGGACATAATTTTTAAACACCTAAAGACCTAAACTAGGTCCTAAATTCCTAGACCTAAGCATTAAAACCCTAGTTCATTTAAACTAAAGTGAAAAACCCACTTTCGGACTTTATTATAAAATAAACCCAAATCAAATGTAAATACACAGCTAACCGCGCAGTTATCTAAACCGTGTCGGAGATATTGATAACATGTGACAGGTCTGTTTAGACCGCGGTGGAGTCAAGGTTTACAGCTATTAAATCTGCGTCAGAACCATGGAATAAAGACATATGAATGGGTCATAAACCATGGCGGATAAGAGTTAAGCTAGAACTGTCGAGCCTAACTGCAACCACCGGGGATTTTCTCCTGATCACATGCTGACAACTCAACCTCCGCACATTTTTTCTTACCGTCAAGGTTATATATTATCCCAAGGTTTATTTTTTTTATTTTTTTTAATGTAATTCAGCGCTAAGGACCTTATCACTTAAACCTGGGAATTTAATAGGAGATAAAGATTCGAACCCATTCATCTTGATTTGATCAACCACTTCTAAGTTTTGCATTTGGAGGTTCGAGGGCATTATAAAGCCATGACAAATTTCTTGTTGAGGGACATTGAATTTTTGGAGTTCAGATTCATAAGAATAGAGGTAGTTTTGTTTTCAGCATAACTCCACCATCCGGAGACGGAATTGAGTACAGAGACAGGCATTGGAAAGCTGAGAGAGAGAGAGCTTCGTATTTTCAGAGACCAGAAGTGTCTACGAGCACAGTCATTCTAGTGTTTTTTCTTTGTAAATATTTCCTCGGATCAATCCTAATAAAGCGGACGCCCACTTGAAAGCGAATCTGGAGATGTAGTCCACCAGGGACGAAATCCGTAATCAACTATTTTCTTCTTCTTCTCTTTGTTTTATGTTGTATTTCAATCATTTATTTTCTAATTGTTTATGTCGTCTTTCATTTAAAATATTTCTTCAGTTAACAATCAATCTTAAGGACAAACTAATCAAACTACCTCAGCACTTAATCGATCACATTCAGATAATTTTAGGTATCAGAGCACGTTGTGCTTTGTAGTTTGTTTTTCAGTGGATGCTAACCAGGTTGGGATTGCAATGTGGAAAAGGAGAGTTTGAGGAATTCGATCCAGAGATCGGAAAGCAGAAAGTCGTTCATCAATCAATGATGACAGGGACTGAGAATGTTGAGACTCCTGAAGCTACTGAAATGAAACCCATGGATGAGAATCAAATCCATCAGATGTTTTTAAACATGCAGCAGATGTTGGCAGAATTATATGAAGATAAGAAGACGAGAGATGCAGCCTCATCTTCAAAAGCATCAAAGAAGGACAAGGGTAAAGGCAAGGAAGATAAATCTCCTTCTCCTCCATCATCTCCATCATCTTCTTCCTCTTATTCCTCTTCTTCTACTTCAAAATATTACTGATGATAAGACAAAGATCCAATTATCTACTCTTAGAATGGGGGGTATTGCTTTGATATGGTGGGAAAGTATGACACAGATAGATTTAAAGCATAAAGGAAAAGCTATCACCTCATGGAATAAGTTTTTAAAAGTTGTAAAGAAACAATTATATCCGTTGGGTTACACACAGCAAGTTGTTATAGATTGGCAGCGCTTGCGACAAGGTAAGGGACAGAATGTTCAAGAGTTCACTCAGGAATTCAAAAAGAAAGCGTTAGCACTTGGTATTCCTTTGGACACAAAATAAACTTTGTTGAATTATATTGGCAGTTTACATTCATATTTTCATCATACACTATTAATGTTCAATCCTAATGACTTTGATGAAGTTTTTGTTCAAGATATTCATGTTGAATCAGGTGGAAGACCATTCAAGTTTACATCAAAGACATCCAAACAGTTGGAAACCGAAGACAGCAAAAATAAGGGCAAGCCAAAGGGAAAGAATATTTCCACAGCTCAAAAGGAAGATGAAAGACCTACCTATACACATTGCCAAAGGATCGGCCATGATGAAGCTAGGTGTGGGAAACTTCATCCGGAACTCAAGCCAAAGAAGTTTAAAACGAAGAAGGGTGAAAACAAGGCTGAAACATCAATCCAACAAGGCTTGGACTTGGGATCCAATTGAGGTGATGAAGGCAAAATCATTCTTATGGTTACAACAGGTAAAAATTTTGAGGCTAGTACTTCTACTTCGTCAAACATCACACAATTGAATCAAGATAAAAGGGTCGAGTTATTTCATGTAAGGGTAACTTTAAAACATACAAAGATAGATACATTGTTTGATACAGGATCACAAGAAAATTTGATTTCTGAATCATTGGTTAAAATAATGGGTTTGAAAACACATAATCATCCAAAACCATATCCTTTAGGCCGGTTAAAGGAACAAACTCAAATTAATGTTACCAAACAGTGTTGGTTAAAATTTGCAATCACAGCTAACTATATCGACGAAGTGGATCTAGATGTGATACCGATAGACATGTGGAATTGTTTTAGGAATCCCTTATCTCTATGATCGTGATGCAATATTTTATAGGAAAGAGCATATGTATCATCTCAAGAAAGATGGGATTAAATACATCGTTCGGGCACATAAAATCAAAAATCACTTGAATTTAATTAATGCTAATTAATAAGTTCAAGTAAGAGATACATACTCATGTCGGTAAAAGAAATACATAAGGATCTTAATGATGCTTGTTCAGGTTGTGAATTTTAGTATGAAGGTAATTTGGTTAAAAAGGTAGACTCATTTCAAGATCTAGTTAAAGAACAAAAACATCTACTTCATAAAAAGGAAATACAACATGAGATGCAGTTGATGTTTGTTGCCCCTCTTTCTAATATTGGAATATATCACAAGTTAGTTATAGAGCACGAAGAAATAAAGAAACAAATTCCAGGGATGGTTGGAAAATAATTCATGCGATCCAGTTCATCTCCATGTGGTTCACCCATAATTTTGGTTCCTAAGCAAAACGGGACATGGGGAATATGTCTCGATTTTAAATTTTTTGATTCATTTAAGAAAAAAAAATTCACAGCATTATTATATCATCAACAACCATTTGAAGTTAAAACAGATGCTAGTGGTTATGCAATAGAAATATTGATTCATATAGATCATCAACTGCTTCAATACCTTCAGCCAAAGACTAAGTTGCAACAATCTCACCACTACAGATGGATGAGATTTCTTCAGAAAATTCACTTAGTAATTAAGGACAAGAAAGGTGTAACAAGTAAAGTAGTTGATATGATTTCTAGACTGTCTTTGAATACTTCAATAGTACTACAAGATATTTCATTGAAACATGAAAGTTATGTAGAACAGTATAGTACTGATGATGATTTCAAAGATGAATCACTAACTCATGATACTCAGATAGAAGAAGTCAATTATCATATTCATGACAGATTATTATATCATCTGGGTAATTTGTGCATACCACAGACAGAAAGAGTGCAGGTTATTCGGGAAGTTCATCCTTCTCGGATTGCAAGTCATTTTGTCATAAGCAAGACTATGGTACTAAGTCAAAGGTATTGTTATTGGCCTCATATGTATGAAAAAATTGTGAAGTACATTAAAGGATGTGTGATGTGTTCGACAAGCAATCCAAGCAACTGAAATATTGGTTTGTACATGCCACTTCCAGTTCTTTTGCAACCATGGGACACCATGGATTTCGTTGAAGGATAGACAGAAATGGTGAACAAGACCAAGATACATATTCTTCGAGGTTATTTTAGTAAACATCCTAAGTTGTGGGATGAATCTTTACCTTATGTGCATCAAGCTTACAATCAAGCCTTACATTCTTCTCTAATTGTGCCACGACAAGCATTGAGTCAAGCCAAGTACAAATTGCGCCATGACAAGCATCAATTCAATCATCATTTTTAGGTCGGCGATCAGGTATGGTTGTATATCAGCAAAGTCAGGTTGAAAGGAGAATGTAAGAAACTGAAGTCTACCAGGTATGATCCTTTCAAGATTGTTGAGAAGATTGGAAATAATGCATTCTGATTAGATTTACCGCCTTACATGCATATTTACTTAGTTGTGAATGTTGAAAATCTAAAGTTGTATGAACCTCTGATGATTTTTGATCCTAAGGATGATACACAGATTCCTTCTATTGATGATTTATCACCTGAGTATATGACTGAGTTGTAGGAAGATACCATCTTGAACAGAAGAGTTCGTACTTCCAAGCAAGGAGATGTGGAATATCTTCGAGTGGGACTCAAGGGCATGAATATGAGCAAGAGCAGATGGATAGAGATTGAAAAAGTGAGGGATTTGTACCCTCACCTGATATCTGTTTAAAATCAAACTTTTATGGTCCAAAAGATTTCAAGTGGAGAGCATTGATCCAGGAGGATCTTGTTCAGTGCAGATCAACAGAAAATTTCCTCAAATTGATCATGGTTAGGTTCATGGCATGTATTGTGGTGTAATTGGTCCTATTTGTATTTATGGTGAAATACCTTAAAATTTTAAAAAGGACCTAAGTTTTAAACACCTAAAGACCTAACCTAGGTCATAAATTCCTAGACCTAAGCATTAAAACCCTAGTGCATTTAAACTAAAGTGAAAAACCCACTTTCAGAATTTATTATAAAATAAACCCAAATAAAATGTAAATACACTGCTAACTATGTGGCTATCTAAAACGTGTTGGAGATATTGATAACATGTGACAGGTCTGTTTAGACCGCAGCAAAGTAAAGGTTTACAGTTGTTAAATCCGTGTCAGAACCGTGTGGAATAAATACATGTGAACGGGTCATAAAATGCGGCGGATAAGAGTTAAGCCAGAACCATCGGGCCTAGCCACAACCGCCGGGGATTTCCACCTGATCACATGCTGGAAACTCAAACTCCGTGCATTTTTGCTGACCGTCAGGGTTAAATGTTATCCCAAGGTTTATTTTGGGTTTTTTTATTTAATTCAGGGCTAAGGACCTTATCACTTAGACCTAGGAATTTAATAGGAGATAAGCATTCGAACCCATTCAGCTTGATTTGATCAACCACTTCTAAGTTTGGAATTTGGAGGTTTGAGGACATTATAAATCCATGACAAATTTCTAGTTGAGGGAAATTGAAGTTTTGGAGTTCAGATTCATAAGGATAGAGGCAGTTTTGTTTTTAGCATAGCTCCATTGTCCAGAGATGGAATTAAGTGCAGAGACAGGCATTGGAAAGTTGAGAGAGAGAGCTTCCTATTTTCAAAGACTAGAAGTGCTTGCGAGCACAGTCAGTCTGGTGTTTTTGCTGTGTGAATATTTTCTCGGATCAATCCTAATAAAGCAGACCCGGAGATGTAGTCCACCAAGGACGAACTCCGTAATCAATTTTTTGCTTCTTCTTCTCTCTATTTTATGTTGCATTTCAATCATTTATTTTCTATTGGTTTATGTCATCTTTCATTTAAAATATTTCTTCAGTTAACAATCAATCTTAAGTACAAACTAATCAAACTACCTCAACACTTAATCGATCACATTCAAATCATCGGGAAAAGGTGGTATTGTAATAGATACTAAAGGTTGTTCTATAATAGGATTATCATCGTAAATTATTGGAATATTTTCTATTTAATCATTTTATTTTTTAGGAAGAGAAGTTTCTTCTTCTTTAGTTTTATTACTATTTTTTCGAGAATTTTTCTTTGTTTCCTGAATAAAAATAGAGGGTTTCTTCTTTTGTAATACTCTACCAGATCTTTATTGAACATTATTTAGATCTAGTGGAGTTATTATATAAATTTGAGAATTTTTCCCTTCCATATTGTAAAAAACTTTATTATTTGGATTTTTAAGTGGTTGAATGGGTAATTGGTTTGGTTTTTGTGTAAATGGTACAAAGAGTTGTGGATTTGCATTTTTAGCTTGAGGTAATTGATTATTCTGAGGAAAGAATTGTGGTGGAAAATTTTGATAGGGTGGTGGATATTGTTGATATTGTGCATATCTGCCATAAGGATTTTTCCACCCTTGATTCCAAGGTTGTGGTTGAGCCTAAGGCTGCCATGGCATAGGTGAATTCCAATTCCCTTGTGAATATTGTGCAAATTGTTGAGAATTAAAATTTTGATTTTGATTTTGAAGATTTTGCCATGGTCTTCTAGAAATAGAGGAAAGAGGATCTACTTGATTTGGAATTCCTTCTTCGCTATATGCAGCCCTAAGAACTGGTATAGAGGGGCATTCTTTAGTATCATGATTTTCTGTACATATTACATATGTTTCTATGGTTTTTTAGTCTAAAGTAAATTCTCTCAGAGCATGTTTCTTTCTACACCTAGGACAGAAGATAGATAGTGCATTATTCTCAGATTTTTATTTTTCTGTATTTTAAGGGTGTCAATTTTCTCACTAAGACTCCTTAAATATATGTTTTAAAATTATCAAGCAAATTTCCTGATTATTCCCTACTAATTGTCCTAGTTTCGGATTTATTTATTCTTGATAAGAGAGGATCTCTTGGACTTTTCCCAGTTCATGATTTACCCCTTGAAATATGTACACATAATTTACAAATTTCTATAAATGGTAACTGATAAATGTCTCCTTTCCCCATTACATTGAGGAGATCAATCCACTCATCCATGATGGATTTGAGTAGGAGAGCTTTCAAAGTTTCCTCATCTAGATTATCCATTTTTTCCTTCTTAAGGTTATAAACAAATATCTCTACAAGATCTTCAAGATTTTCATCTTCATTTTGTGTCATCTTAAAAAATTTATCTTTCATGCTATGTGGCATACAATAATCCTTATATTTCTCTAAAACGCATCTTTCATTTCTACCCATGTTCCTATAAAATTCATCCCTAAACTCATAAACCATTTTAATGTTGAATCTTTTAAGGTAGTAGGGAACAGTTTTAATTTTTGAGCATCATGTAGATAATCATATGATCTACCTCTTCCACCTTCTCTTCCTCCTCCAATCCTAGGTTGTTCACCATTTAGATTGTGGACTTCTCCTTCTCCTTCTTCAACCATGATGGATTCCTCAGAACTAATGTAAGTATCTAGTTCTACAACAGGACTTTCTACTTATTTTGGTTCTTCTATAAATGGAGAATTTCAATGAGTTTCTTGTTCTTCTTCTTCGCTAAGGACTTCTAATTCTTGTCCTAGAAGTAGTTCCCATGTTGAAGATAAGAAAATTACTTCTGAAGTTGGAGATGGGGGATTTTCTTCGTCAATTAAAGCTTCAGTAGATGAATTAGGTGAAGTAGGTTGGATTTCGGATCTTAGGATTTCAGGAAGTCTATGTGGACCACCTACTTATCGAATTCAAGTTTGAGTGGGTGGTGTAGAACTTTAAGGTTGTTGTAGTATAGTGGTGAGTATTCTCGCCTGTCACGCGGGTGACCCAAGTTATATCCCCGACAATGGCACCAAAATTTTTAGTCAATTTAATGTTCTTAAATTGCAAGCATAAATTATCGATCGGAGTCAGTAAACTAATGAAGTGCAAGTGCACTATATGTGCTAGAAGTCTCTGTCGTTAAAGTGAGAGTTTAATTTAGAGTTTTGTTAATTTTTTGAACTTTATGGATCAATGTTAAATTCCTATGGATAAGTGATGTTTTTAAAGCAATTTATCATCTATGTTAGATGTTATTTCAATTGAATTGAGTTTAAGAATAGTTTGTGAAATTACTCCTTTCAAAAGAAATGATTAATTGTGTTTTTATCAAGTTGATTTTGGAATTTTTATGTTGCAACAAACAATGAATTAATTCTAAATTACGAAAGCATAAGATATGATATAGTTCTGGTTTTATGAAAACATGAAAATCGAAATGCTCTGAAGACAGAGTTTTCTATCTACTGCAGATTCTAGTCTGGAATGTAAATAAAAAAGAAATAAGCTAAACTATATGAAATATAGCAGAATGAATTCAAAATTTTATTATAGGAAATAAACACAATCAAAGCACTGAACTTTTGAAACTGATTTTTACAAATAAATCATGAATCAAAAGCATTTACCAAATTCAAATTATGAAATAGTAATGTGTTTGAGATGCATTAAAAACATAAAGAAAAATGACCTGGTGTGCTTGCAGGGGCCCTCCACAAAATAGTAGGTTCTTAACACTATCAACGCATCAAATTGCATGAAAGGGAACTTCAAATTAACATAAAAATCTTCAAACAAAATGTTCAGGAAATAAGAGTAGCGCACCCCAAATACACAAAGTTTCTATGATTTTATAGAGTGCGTTAAAAAATGGGCAAATTCTAATCCTATAGATCTCTATTATAATCCTTATACAATTTAAAATCATAAACAAAATATTGCATATCTGTCGATTTTCTATTAGGAAAAAAATCGGCACAGTCGTGCCATTTCCGGACTCTATTCCTGGATGCTGCAACGTGTTGACTATTATTTTTTACCATGTGAATGTGTGACCTTATTAGTAAATAGGCTCAGATAAGCAGGAGGAAATACATGAGGGTATCATCCTCTATCTATCCATATACTCCTTTGCTGAGTTTATGCATACCGGAACCCTGCTATTAATGAAGGTAGTTGCAGATTTGTGGAATAGCTGCGAAATTGTATTAATTATGTAGTTGGATGTAATATTGAACAAAACAATAGGGTATGTTAACAAGTATGAATAATAGGACACTCAAATAATTTACCTTGTCAAAATCATGTGTTTTTTTCCTTATTAGGTTGATAGTGATAGGAAAAGAAGGAAAATATGGATGCAAAAAGGGTGTCAAAACAAAACAATTATGGGACTCTACAAAATTTTCTTGAATTTTTTTTCGGAAGGAAAGGAAGTTGAATTATGGGGTATCACGGGGAAGTCGAGAAAGATAATAAGCTCTAATTATAGAAATTATACAAACAATATGTATACCAATGGATTCAATCCGATCATGCGATATGCTAAAGCAAGATATTGAATCCTTCTACAAATTAATTGTGAAAAATAAACATGATTGCATAATCACACCAAGTAAAAGAAAGAAGAAAATCAATGCACAACACAGATATTTTTCCTAGGGAAAGCTTGCTGCTCAAAACTCCTCTATCTTCTATTGTATATTCAACCAAGGAATTATGAAATAATACAATGCGCTCTTCTCACAAGAGTCTGTTGCACTCTACCAATTGTCTCACACTGATCCGGACAAAATCGACCAACACTTAGCTAATTTCCTGCCTCTTCTCAACCTGCCTGCCTTGTGCAATTCCTATAGAATTAAATCCATATTATTTAGGAATTTCAGCCTTCCAAAACTATGCAATGATCATGGGAAATCCTATGGGTGTATTACTGCATCCGAGTAGTTTCCTAATAATATAATTGATAGTTAACATCCCCTTAAGCTCTGTCTCAAATGGGTCTTCATCAAAACTAATATGCATGCATCTATTAATAGTAAATTATTAGTTACTTGACATAGCACTACATGTGAATTAAATTTTATTTAATTCACTTGACCACTCATTAGTGCAACAATCAGTTACAACTAGTTAAATTGATTTTAACTCACTTAATTGAGTTAACTAATTTCTCATGCATTAAACTAATACATTAACTACAACTTGGACTCTAAAACAAATAGAATCACTTTGCATGCCTCACCAACCACCCTCAACTCGAATTTCATGAGCTAACTGAGTTTACCACACTCGGTTAACTATTACAAGTGATTATGAGATAAGATTACAATTTATTGTCCAATTTAATTAAGGGAAAATTAAATTAAACACACATTTCTTGTTGACTTTTTGAACACTCCCTCTCAACAATAAAGGGATTATTAGCTGCCCTGATCCTGCCTCTGTGGTACTCGAATTTTCTCTTGGCGAGCACCTTCATCAGAATATCTACATTTTGATCCTCCGTGCGAATGTACTGAAGTAAGATAATGTGTCACTGAACACAATCTCTGAGATGGTGGTATCGGATGTCAATATGCTTGGACCTGTCATGGAATACTCTATTAACAAAGATTTTTATGCAACTCTGGTTATCACAATGTATCACCATCAGATCCATCTGATGACCAAACAAACCAACAAGTATCTTTCTCATCCAAATGGCCTCACATTCCACTTGGTTGGATGCCATGTACTTGCCTCAGTTGAACTAAGTGCAACTGATCTCTACTTCCTATTGTACCAAGAAATTGTTGTCAATCCTATGATAAAGATCCCTCCTGATGTGCTCTTCCTGTATGATGGATTTCCTACCCAATATGCATCGGTGAAGCCTTAAAGCTTCACTCCCTTTGTTTTTTTGTACCATAATTCATACTCTATAGTGCCCCTGAGATATATCAAGACAGGCTTCCCCGCCTTCCAAAAGAGCTTGGTCAGCTTAACCATAGCTTGACTAAGTTGGTTAACTACTTAGCATATGTTTGGCCGTGTGTTCACCAAGTACATGAGTGAACCCACAAGCTACCTATAAATAGTAGCGTCCACTACCTCACCTGAAGTAGCATCCTCAATTTCCTACAAGAGGAGTCTCCATGGGTTTACAACTCTCCATGTGGAACTTCCTTAAAATATCTTTGGCATACTTTCCTTTAGAAACAAATAGCTCCCCATCCCACTGCCATATCTCCAAACCAAGGAAATAGTGAAGGAGTACCATGTCCTTCATCTCAAACTCTCTTGCAAGATCCTCTTTGCAAGAAGTTATGAGCTACTCATCACCTATTAGAATAATATCAACAACATAAAGTATGATAATCAAAATCTTACCATCAACCATAATTAGGTACAAGTTCACATCCTCTTCACTCTTCATGAAGCCCAAACCAGTGAAATAGATGTCAATCCTAGTGTACCAAGAATGAAGTGCTTGCTTCAACCCATACATTTCTCTCTTGAGTCTACACACCTGTGAATCACTGTCAAAGGTCTCAAAACCTTCTGGTTGCTCAATGTACATGTCTTCCTCAATAAATCCATTAAGAAATGTAATCTTCACATCCATCTGATGTATCTGCCACCCCAAGTGTGCTGAGAGTGCAAGGATAGATCTAATCAATGAGTACCTTGCAACTGGTGCAAAATTATCCTCATATTCAATCCCCTCAACTTGTGAGAATCCTCGGGCTACAAATATATCCTTGTACTTCTCCACACTCCCATCTGTTGCATGCTTCACCTTATAGATCCATCTATATCCAACCACTGAGTTCCTGATTGGTCTTGAGACAACTTCCCATGTACTGTTCCTGACGATGGAGTCATACTCCTCAATCATGGCATCAACCCAAGTTGGTTATTCAACTGCTTCCTCAAAAGAGTTTGGTTTTGTCACAATAAACTTGTTCATAACAGCCATGTATCCAGTAAACCTATTTGGATATTGTCTCTATCTATGCAGTCTCCTACATGTTTTGTCACAACAAGTCTCAATTTTTCAGCTTCTGTGGTGCACCTCCTACCATGTCTAGTGGATTGCTCTGCATGAGTGGTTTCTGCCACTCCATGATTCTCTGCATGTGGCTTCTCCACATCTTGAGGTTCATCCTTCAGAACCAAGATTTCCTCATCTGCATGTAAATCAAACTCCCTCTCAAGGGACAATCACATGGCTTTATCCTCATCAAATTTTACATCCTATCTGACAATTGTCATCCTACTGTTCAGCAAATACACCCGATAGTTGTGGGGAGTATCAGTGTACCCCACAAATATCCCAATCTCATTTGTTGGTTCTAGATTCTTTCTATAATCTTTGGTCAAATGAAAATAGATAGATGAGCAAAAAATTTTAAAATATGAAACATCAGGTTTCTTACGAGAAAAAGCCTCCTCCATTGTACTCATGCCAAGTATTCGATGAGGACTACGCTTCTGCACAAATATCATTGTGTTGGATTCCTCTACCCACAGATGCAATGGTAGGCCCTGATCATGTAACATTGCTCGTGCTGCACCAACAATCTTTGTATTATTTCTTTCTGCCACCCCATTCTGTTGTGGGTTATGAGGCACAACAACTCTCTCTGAATTCCTTCTTTGGCACAGAAGTTCTTGAATTCATTAGAGATTTACTCACCACCATTTTTTCTCCTTAGAGCCTTCACATGCTTCCCTGTATCTTTCTCAACCAGTGCTTTGAACTCACAAAATTTTGAGAACATCTGATATTTCTTCTGCATGATGTAGATCCAACACTTTATAGAAAAATCATCAACAAAAATTGCATAAAACCTATGCTTTGTTGTAGAAGCTGTAGAGAATGTTCCACACACATCTGAGTGAACTCTCTCAAGTATTTCTATTGCTCGGTTTTCCTTCTCATGAAAAGTGGCCTTTGTATACTTCCCCATGGTACATCCCTTGCATGTGTCTATCTGCGCAAGAGAACCCTTTGGAATCCCCGTATAAATTTGTTGCATGGCCTTCAAATCACTGTGGTGTAGATGGCCCAATCTCTTGTGCCATAAGTCACCCTCATCCCAGCTCACCACTCTATCTACTTTACCCATCAATGTTTCACAACCATCTACATCAAGTTTTAAGAGGTTCTTCACATGAATCCCAATCTTCTTAACTTTTTTGGTGGCTTTTTGATAAAGGAATGTTTTTCCTTCACTGAAAACCACACCATATCCTCTATCCTCCAACATAGAAACTGAAACTAAATTCTTTTTCAAGCCTGGTACATGCATGACATATTTTAATAATTAAGGTTTAGTTGGTTGTCTCTGGAAAGCAACTATACCAATCCCGGTAGTGTTATACCTCCCGTCATCACCCATCTCGATGTGCATCTGAAGATCCTTCTCCTCCAAGCTACTAAAGATTTCGTTGTCTCCCATCATGTGGAAAGATGCACCACTATCCAAGTACCACACGGATCCCATCGCACTAGACACCATGCATGTGATGAGTTAGAAGTCCAACTCGAACTATGAAGCCAAAGTTTCACCCATTGCGGATCCTCAAGCTTTCTTATTATTGTTCTTCTTCTATGGACAATTAGTGGCATAATGTCCATGCTCGTGACAATGAAAACATTTCACTTTGGACATATCACGCTTCTTGTCTTCTTTGTCGGTCTCATATTTGGAATAGGATTTCTTTCCCTTCCCCTTATTTTCCCTACCAACCAAGGCGCAATTTTCCTCGTCATCTGCCTTGGATGAGGATCCGTCCCTAGTATTCTACTTGAATTCTTCTTGTACCAAATCCAACCAAATTTTATCCCAATCTGGTAGCTTCTCCCTCCCATTGATAAAGTCCTGATAACTATGCCAATTCTTGGGAAGGCCTAGAAGTGCTAGGCTCACCAAGTCATCATCTACTACAGAAATCCTGACACTTCCAAGCTCATCTAAAAATTGGATGAACTTGTTCAAGTATTTCAGAATAGTGATGATTTTCTCTATTTTGGTTTTCCTGAGCTTGTCCTTCAGTGCCAATTTTCTGTGGTCACTGTTGTTCTGAAACAAATCTTTCAATGTCTTCCACATTTCATATGGAGTCGCCTTTCCATGGAGACTCGAGATAATGTGATCTCGAACTCCCTCTAATAATATCCTCCTCGCCTTTGAAACCTAATTTTTCCAAGCATCAAGAAGAGCGGCGCCTGCTGCTTCGGGCTTGGGAATATCATTATCAATGAATTATTTCAACCCGTTGTCCTCCAAAACTACCTCCATTTTGTCTTTCCATGTAATATAATTAGAACTACCCTCGAGTGCATATTCCAATATTAATCCATTGAAAGCCATCTTGATCTGCCTATTGCACCAAAGAATATTTTTGCAAACTTGAATGTTGTTCAGCACAAACTCAATTTCTTCTCCACTATAGTGATTTCCTTCGCTCTTATACCATGTAGAAATTATACAAACAATATGTATACCAGTGGATTCAATCCAATCATGTGATATGCTAAATCAAGATATTGAATCCTTCTACAAATTAATTACAGAAAATAAACACGATCGCACAATCACACCAAGTAAAAGAAAGAAGCAAATCAATCCAAAACGTAGATATTTTTCCTGGGAAAAACTTGCTGCTCAAAACCCCTCTATATTCTATTTTATATTCAACCAAGGAATCATGAAATAATACAATTCACTCTTCTCACAAGATTTTGTTGCGCTCTACCAATTGTCTCACACTAATTCGGACAAAATCGACCAACACTTAGCCAATTTCATGCCTCTGCTCAGCGTGCCTTGTTTGCGCAATTCCTATAGAATTAAATCCCTATTATTTAGGAATTTTGACCTTCCAAAACTGTGCAATTATCATCGGAAATCCTATGGGTGTATTACTGCATGCAGGCAGTTTTCTAATAATACAACTGATATTTAACATCCATTTAACCTTTGTCTCAACTGGGTCTTCATCAGAACTGACATGCATGCAACTATTAATAGTAAATCACCAGTTACTTGACAGACCACTGCATGTGAATTAAATTTGATTTAATTCAATTGACCTCTCACTAGTGCAACAATCAGTTACTACTAGTTAAACTGATTTTAACTCACATAATTGAGTTAGCTTATTTCTCATGCATTAAACTAATACATTAACTACAACTTGGACTCTAAAACAAATAGAATCACTCGCATGCCTGACCAACCACCCTCAACTCGAATTTCATGAGCTAAATGAGTTTATCACACTCAGTTAACTATTACAAGTGATTATGAGATAATATTACAATTTATTGTCCAATTTAATTAAGGGAAAATTAAATTAGACACACATTTCTTGTTGACTTTTCAACACTAATATCATGACAAAGCTTCTGAAAAAATAACAATGAGGTGCAATTGCACAATTATGCTCACTAGAAGTTCCAACATCAAAATCATTCAAGAATTGTTTATTTATGTAATGTAAAGGACATTTCCCCCTCGAAGAGGCTAATTTATAAGGTTTTTATCTATATTTTCTTCTATTTTGTGAGATGGTTTCATAACATTTGGTATCAGAGCCTATTTCTCCATATCTCCAAAAATTCTTGGACAATCATTCTGAGGTGTTTGAAACTCCAAAATGACTCCCACCTATTCACGATCATGATCATGCTATTCATTTGATTCCAGGAAGTGTTCCTCCAAACATCAAGCCTTACAGATATCCTTATGTCCAAAAGAGCGAAATTGAACATATGATTATAGAAATGTTAGAGGCTAGTATAATTCAACCTAGTGAAAGTTCTTTCTCTACTCTAGTAGTATTGGTGCACAAGAAGGATGGATCATGGTGCATGTTTCCGGATTATAGGGAGATCAATAAGCTCACTATTAAAGATAAATTTCCCATTCCTGTTATTGATGAATTACATGAAGCAATTTATTTTACCAAGTTGGATCTCCGTTAAGCATATCATCAAATTAGAATGAAGAAAGAATATATTCTGAAAACGCATTTCAAACTCATGAGGGTGATTATGAATTTATGGTCATGCCCTTTGGCCTTACCAACACACCTTCTACATTTCAAAGGTTGATGAATTCCATTTTCAAACCCTTCCTTAGAAAATTTGTGTTGGTATTTTTTGATAATATACTAATCTACAACAGGTCTTGGAATTATCATGTTCAACATGTTGATAGGGTGCTCAAACTATTGTAGGAGAAGAAATTATATGCAAAAACCTCCAAATTTTTCTTTGGAGTACAAGAGGTGGAATATCTGGGACATATTGTATCTCAGGAGGGTGTTAAGGTAGACCCTAACAAAATTAAAGCCATTAAGGAATGGAAAGTTCCCACAACCATAAATCAGTTGCGATATTTCTCAGGTTAACAGGGTATTATCGCAAGTTCGTTAAGAATTATGGGAGAATAGCAGCACCTCTAACAACCCTATTGAAGAAATATGCATTTTCATGGACTCCTGAAGCAACTAAGACCTTTGAACATATTAAAGAGGAAATGTTCCAAGCACGGGTCTTAGTTTTGTCAGACTTCATAAAAACCTTAATTGTGGAATGTGATGCCTCAGGAAATGGAATTGGTTTCATTTTTAATGCAAGAAGGAAGACATACTTCTTTTGAAAGTCGTCCAATAAAAGGAAAGTATTTACAAACAGCTATTTATGAGAAGGAAATGTTGGAAATACTACATGCACTAAAGAAATGGCGACCATACCTAATGGGAAGATACTTCAAGGTAAAAATTGATCATGATAGTCTTATTTAATTTTTGGAACAAATACTATCTTCAGAAGAGCAGCAAAAATGGGTCACAAATATGTTGGGTTATGACTTTGAAATCATATACAAAAAGGGAAGCTAAGATGGATGATTTGAAGGATGAAATAAAATCTAATATGCATGATCAAGCAATGGAAGATCACATCAAGTATAAACAAGAATTTCTCCAACTCTTAAAGGATAATATAACTTTGGTGCAGAATCAAATGAAACAACAAACAAATCAACATCATAGTGAAAGAAGTTTTGATGTAGGTGACTAGGTATTTTTACGGCTACAACCATACAAACTAATGTCCCTCAAGCAGGATAAAAAGGATAATAAAGTATCACCAAAGTACTATTTTCCTTACAAGGTGTTGCAAAATATTGGTAATATGGAATACAAATTGGAGCTTCGTTCATCTTCTCGAGTTCACCCAGTTTTCCATGTTTCATGCTTAAAGAAGGTTATAGGTGGAAAACTCCTAGTTCAAACAATATTTTCAGAACTTCATGAGGAAGGAAAAATCATATTGGAACCTGAAGCAGACGCGGAAATAAGAACTCGAAAGCTATGAAATAGATCAATTTCAGTATCTCAGCAAGCTGAAGAACTTACCCACTGAAGATTCCACATGGGAGGATGAGAATTTTATACAGAAGTATCCAGAAGTAATCAAGTGTTGAGGACAACACTTTTTCGAAGGAGAGGGGCATGTTAGGTCCCTATAATACTAGTGTATCCCCTTATTGTTATTGTCACTGTAGCCCCCTTACTGTTATTTTTGTGTCCATGTATTCCCCATATTGTTATTATTGTGCGCCATAGAAGCCCACTATTGTTATTCTTGTGCCCTTACATTGTTATTGTTATGTCGGCTAGGATTATATTGTGATCCCTTGAACCCATATATATAGAAAGGAGGTTTTTTCATTTGTATCATCGAATAATTAGTCATTTATGTAATGTAAAGGAGGTTTCCCCCTCGAAGAGTTTGATTTCTAAGTCGTTGATCTATCTTTTCTTATATTTTGTGAGCTAGTTTCATAACAGTTAATGACTTTTGATAGTATTTTTTCTTTGTTCGGAAAGATAGTGGGTTACTCTTTTATAATTCTAAATTGACTGAATTACAAGCTCTTCTAAGAAACAAAATAGATTTCCATAATTCACATGTAATTTGTTCTAGGGAAGGAATTTGAATTTCATGAATTATTTCCTTGAGCTCCATTAATTTCCTACTTTGTTGATAATAGAAACAAAATCCATTCATTAATGGCTCGTAGTACTTATAATATAATCTAGTGAGTATTGGTATCAAGTTATAGGTGATTAAGACGATGATAGAATAGAGTATTTCACTCAATTTGAGACAAGAAACCAAATTTAGTTGATAAGATATAACTCATGGTTCTACTAAAGTTCATGGATATGTACACCATAATATTAAAAAAATAATAATAATTACATTATTTACAAGAAAAAAAATTACTTTATATATCAATAGAATAGGAAGTACATTCCTAGGGTGCATAAGTACTATAAAAATTATATGGTATCTATAATCTCTCTAGTAGGGTCTAGTACTAAAATTTCTACTATCCCTAGTAGAGGAATAAAAAATAATAATACAAGTGTCATGTAATACTTTAATATGGAAAAAAGATAAAAATTGTTGATGTTCCTTACACAAAACTTAGAAAAAGAGACTATTATAGTACTAGAAACACATTCACATGAAGAAAATGATTGGACTCCCTCTAAAATTATTCTATGGCATACTTGATGTTTATAAATTTAAGGCCTTCTTGCAAGTAGCGTTAGCATTTGAATTCATTTATCTACAAACATGCATGAGTTTGATCTCATGAAATAGATAAGAGATCTCTTTAAGTTGAAAAATAGTTTGTATCATACTAGAGTTGGGTCCTTGGATGTTGTTATTCATCCAATCAATAGCCATGGTAGAGCTACCCAAAACCTACATATGAGAAATATTTATATACATAACACATTTTAAAAGCAAGGGAAAAGCTTTAAATTCACCTTGGTTATTTGTTCTTTGACCAAGATTGGACTTTCCTAAAAAATAGTGTGTATTGGAGAAGAACGAGATCAAGCCCAAGCTACAAAGTTGATGAACTCCTCGACATGCATCATAAAAGAATCGCTAGGGATTTTCCTTGTTGATAGTAATATCCCTTATTTCCCTAACATATTTTACCTTGGGAACCTATTTATAAGAAAAAACCAAACCAAGGACCTATTCATAGACTCTAATGAACGGAGGGAGCATTCTTCAAAAATACTAGCATTCTTTGTCATCCAAATACCCCAAGTAGCTAAAGGAGGGAGAGGTATAACCTATTTGAGATAAATTCTAGCGAAGAAAACCTAAAGGTACTCCTATAAACTAGGGATGACCCATAATTTTCCTTTGGAAACCTACAATTCAACCTCGCACCATACCCACTTAGTAAACATACAGATAGAAAATGGGTGATCATTAGTTTCTTAATATTTCCAACAAATCGTAAAAATCCTTGACCCTATCTTGCCTCTAAATTGGATTCTATCCCAAGTTAACACCCTCATTCTAAGGACTAGACAAAAAAATATCACATATTTGGTAAGTATCTTTATTTTATAGATATTTCTAGACCATCAACTATCAACTATCCTTTGTCTTCTTTAGATCCTAGATGGAAAACTCTTGTTGATCTTTCAGACTATTCAAAGTCTTAGAGATACCATTTCAAGGAAATTACTTCTTCATTTTTAGAGACATGGTACTCCTCTTCAATAAGTAGAATAAGTACAAAAATGTTTGAGATGGGACCAAGCTTGCGCAAAGAAAATAAATATTCATAATGCTAACTATCATACAAGATTAGAAAAGAGTAAAATGAGGAATCTCATAGCACAAAATTTATGACATAGCATAAAGTACAGTAAAACATATCATTTGGAAAGCTGAAGTAAAGGACCACATATGCAGAGAAATTAACATGATTTTTTAGTTAAAACTCACAAATGTATTTGAAGATATACACACTTGAAATCTCATGCTTAAAACTAAAATTCTAAGATCACACTAGCAATATGCCCTTAATAGTTTTCTCAGAGATTTAAATATACAATTTTTTTTTTTTAAGTTGATAATATCTCAAATAAAATGTGATTTTCCAAACAAAATAGGATGGGGCTCCCATGGACCATAAAATAGATGAAAAATACATAAAATAAAAGAGAAGATATAGCTAGGAATCGACATTTGATATTCAAATACTGAAAAGAAAGGTTGGATGACTATTAACTAAGAGGAATAGAAGAAGGTAAAAGTTTAACAAAATAGTTACTCCACTCACTATGCTAGAAAACCCTTTAAAGTTTTCTTTATATGATGTTCAGTTGGAGGTTCCCTAACGGTTGTAACTGCTTAGGAATCAGGATTAGTTACTCTTACCAAAGAAATTTTTAACCATTTTTAAATATTTCTCACATTGGAGCAATCATTAAATCGTGCTTGATCTTGATATCAAAAGTATCATCTTTTATTTCCTTCGATTTCAAACCTAACTAATGAATTATCTCTACGTGGTCTTCATTTTTGTTAACAAAGTGGATTAGCCACTTTTGAACTTCTTCTTTCAAGAATTTATTTTGGTCATTAAATTCATTATACCATGAAATATTGAACATGTCTAGTTATTATAGCATTGGATTCTCTCTAAGAAATATATTGTCTAATATTAAATTTCGACCCTCCAACTCCTTTGTTACATCAACAAGCTTGAAAACAAATCAATAATTTTTGTATTTATGGCATCACTTTCAACAATTATTTCTTGTAAACATGTAATTATTCTTGACAAACATGCTTATATTTGTTTAAATCGCATTTATCATAATATATTATGTTCTCTTATGTGAGCATTATTTATAATTGACACTTTATCACTGACGGAACTAACACCTTCCTTGTAGAAATGTTCATCATTTTCTAAGTCTTTTTGATGATATTCTTTAAGACTTAGAATTATTGTAGAAGCACGATTTGAGCTAGTAGTCAATTCCCAATCCTCAAGGATTAGCCTTTTATTTATGTTATGTACAACATATTTTATAATAGTTCTTAGTAAATTTGAAGCTCCTTTCAATCTTGAACTTGATTCTAGTGCAGCTTCAAAAAAATTAGTCGAAATAATAATAGATATTGCTTTAATAATTAAGGGTTTAGGAAATAAATCATCTTATAACTCCTTTATTATTTTATTTTAACATCAATTTTTCTTTTTCTTTTTTAACACTAGAGTACTTCATAGCATCCCTTGTCGCCTAGTGGAACTCTATCACTTTAAAGGTTTTACCCTTACCAAGTTTATCTCTGAGTTCCATTTTTGTGCAACTTTATTATTCTTAGAGTTAAATTTTTCAATTTGTAGTTTTTTAGAATCTTAGTTAAATGCAACATGATGCAAGGTAACAAATTCTTCTTGAATTGGCTCATCACAATCCCAATTTTCAACAATAGTTCTGTGTTCAATTAATTTTTTGTACGCCCAATCGAGCACTCCAACCATAGCATCAACTTCATTAGAGGAAATTTCAGTGTAAAAGTGCCCATGAATTTTTCTTGTAATTTCCATGCATAATATGTAAACAAATCAAAATCCTTTAAATTTAAAAATAAGTACATGTAAATATTTTGGAGGGAAAAGAAGAAAAACTAGTTTTTTAAATGATTTTTTGGCTATCTCCTTATAGGTTTACTAAAATTTCAAGTGTAGACACTCTTTGGATGCAAAATTAAATTCCACATCCAACGAGTATGCATTATGCATACTTTTCAGAAGACTCACATTGATAAAAATTGCAGATACATTAAAAAGTGTGTTGAACATGCTTTTTTAATGTATCTGCAATTTTTATCAGTGTGGCTCTTCTGAAAAATATGCATAATTGGTACTCATTGGATGTGGAATTTAATTCCACATCCAATGAGTATCTACTCTTGAAATTTGAGTAAACATATAAGTAAATAAGCCAAAAATACAATTAAAAAAAAAGTACTTTTATTTTGTTCCCTCCAAAATTCATAATCTTATTTTATTATTTTATTATTTTTCCTTAGGAGGCCACTTTTAGGCTGAAATTTCCTCTAATGCAATTTCTTTAGAACTAACTCCACACTCTTGAACCTCTTGGTTTGTTTTTTCAACAATATATCTTTTCCTTTTTTAGTTTCCCAATAATGCATGTGATTTTTCTAGACACTTTTTAGGAATCTCCTTGTCTCCTCCTCACCAACACTTAGAGAATGGATTCTCTTTTCTCTTAAATATTACAATGAACCTTATTCCAAGTCATTGAGAAACCTCTTTGAGAAACATGTGGTGATCTGGGGTCATTACCTATTGTAGATTTTCATCTTTGTCTATATTGATCATTAGTGTTGATCAAAGTGTTAATATCATCTTGCAATAGTAATTGGTGAGGTTTAGGTAACCCCTCATCTTTCATCGAATGGTGATTTAATAACAAGTTGAACCATAACCAATTGAAAACATGTGAGCTAAAAACATACCATCTGGATCAAAGCGTTGAATTTCATGAATTTATTTCATCTTAAAAGTGTAGAAAAATTATAACACAATTTTGATACCATGTAAAAATTATACAACAAGCATGTATATCTTGGATTCACCCAATCTAACAATGTACTAAAGTTAAATACTGAATCGCTTCAACAAATCTTTTGCGGAATTAAAAACACAATCGCTAATCACATGAAGTAAAGAAGAATAGATCAAACCAAAACACAGATAATTTCCAGGGAAAGCTTGCTGCTCAAAACCCCTCTATCATATATTGTATATTCCACAAGGAATCATGAAACAATTACATACAAGTCTTCTCACAAGATCCCTCTTGTATTCAGCTAATTGTCTCACACTAATCCGGACAAAATCAGGCCAATCCTCAACCAATTATCAGCCTGTCTTCAGCCTGCCTTGCTCATGCAGTTCATGAGGAATGCAATCCCTATTCTCAAGGAATTTCAACCTTCCTACACTGTATTAAGTATCATTGGCATTCTGTGGTGTTTTAACTACACCTGGGTAGCTTGCTAATATCACAACTGATAGTTACACTTCCCTTTAACCTAGATCTCAACTGGGTCTCCACTGGAACTGACATGCATGCAGCTAATAATAGTAAATCCTCAGTTGCATGTGAGATAACTGATTGTGAATTAATTAATATTTAATTCACTTGATCTCTCACTAGCGTATCTAAGAGTTACAACTAGCACAACTGAGTTTAACTCACTTAACTGAGTTAAACTTATTACAACCTGCATTAACTAATGCACCATTGCACTTTGAACTCTGTTACAACTAGAATTCCTCTGCATGCCTCACCAACTACCCTCAACTCGAAACTCATGAGTTAACTAAGTTTATCACACTCAATTAACTATTACAAGTGATTTTGAGATCAGATTACATTTTATTGTCCAATTTAATTAAGGGATAATTAAATTTGACACATATCCAATTTATTAAATAAATTGAATTTCACACTAATGTATCACTAGGACCCATCACTACATGACTTGTGGTCCCACACTACTATAGGTGTTGTCATGTTGTTTCAGGATGTAAATTTCATTATTTCTTGTTGCAAACTTCAACACTCCCTCTCAACAAGAAAGGAATCAATCTGTCCCGATCCAGTACCTTGGAATGTCCTTGAATGCAACATGAGACCCTTTCATGCAACATGCAACTCTTGCATGCAACACTTCTCTAGTGTTTCTTGCACATGCAACCTTTGCATGCAACACTTCTCTAATGTTTCTCGCACATGCACCATTTCCAAAACTAAATAGCCTCCAAACAACTGAATCAGTATAATGCATCTGTCATCAGAGTCTTCTGACTACTGCTAGCTACTACACATGTCTACTGGATTCTTTTTGTTGTTGAAATATGCATCCATGCACTCTGCGCTGCTACCAACTCTGATCTGTGCTCCAGTATATGACACCTGTCACTCTGATTTTTGTCCACCTGACATCTGAGTGCATCAATATAACTGATCCTACTACTACTTCTTTATGGGATGCTCGTAGCCAGGTTTGATCCATGAGACGCACCATCTCTAAGACCCTACCCAAATTTCTTCTTAGGATTAATCTTGCATGTCGCCCCACCTCACACCTAGAGGTATAGCTTCATGTACTCCCTCTACCAATATAGCTTGAAATTTATCTACTTGAGTGGTTGCTCCTACTCCATGATCCTCCGCATGTGGTTACTCCACATCTTGATGTTCATTCTCACCTATATGCAAATTCAGCTCCCACTCAAGGGTCAATTTCATGGCTTTCTTACACTTCCCAATGGTTGAAACTCTGTAGAAATTGCATCTACATAAAGTCTATAGATATTCTTAACTCGAATCCCAATCTTCTTGGCTTGTCTTGTTGCTTTGTGTTGCAGGAAAAATTTTCCTTCACTGAAAACAACATCATAGCCTATATCCTCTAACATTGCAACTAAGACTAAGTTTTTCTTCAAACCTGGGACATGCATTACATTTTTTAATTGAAATATTTTACCTAGCTACCTCTAGAAGGTAATGGTACCAATCTCAATAGCACTGTACCACCCATCATCACCCATTTCAATATGCATCCGGAGATCTTTCTCCTCTAAGTTAATGAAAAGTTCCTTGTCTCCCGTCATGTGAAAGGAAGCACCACTATCCAAGTACCACCCTGATCCCAATGCACTTGACACCATGCATGCGATCAATGAGAAGTCAAGCTCAAATTGGGAGGCCAAAGCCTCACTAGCTGAAAATCCTCCAACCCTCTTTTTCTTCTTCTTTTGTGGACAATTTGTGGCATAATGTCCATGCTCGTGATAGTGAAAACATTTCACCCTTGACATGTTGCGCTCCTTGCCATCTTCACTGGCCTCAGATTTGGAATGGAATTTCTTCCCCTTCCCTTTCTTTTCCTTGGCAGACAAAGAAAAATCTTCATCTTCATTCTTAGATGAAGATCCATCTCTGATATTCTGTCTAAACTCCTCTTGCACCAAATCCAACCATGGTCGTTCCCAATCTGGAAACTTTTCCCTTCCATTGACATAGTCTTGATAACTATTCCAACTCTTGGGAAGTCCTAGGAGAGCTAAGCTCACCAAATGATCATCAGTGACAATTATTCCTACACTCCCAAACTCATCTAGACATTGGAAAAACTTTGTTAAGTATACCGAAATAGTGTCATTCTTCTCCATCTTGATTTTCCTGAGTTTATCTTTGAGCGTCAATTTCCTATGGTCGCTACTACTCTGGAATAGATCCATCAAAGCCTTCCACATTGCATATGGTGTGGCTTTCCCATGGAGGCTTGAGACAATGTGGTCTCATACTCCCTCCAACAGGATCCTCCTCACCTTTGCCACTTTATTTTTCCATGCATCAAGATTTGCAGCATCTGTCACAGCGGGTTTAGGGTCATTATTGTCAATGAATTCCTTCAAGCCATTGTCTTCAAAAACTGCATCCATCCTGTCCTTCCAAGAAATATATTTTGATCTGGCCTCGAGTTCATACTCCAACCTCAAGCCATTGAAATCCATTTCGATCTTGAATTAGCTGTAGCACCAAGAAAGTCTTTCTACAAATTTGAATTATATCCAGTCACAAACTCAGCTCCTGCTTCACTTCAACAATTTCTTGTGCTTTGATACCATGTAGAAAACTTATAACACATCTCTGATACCATCTATAAATTATACAACAAGCATTTATATCTTATATTCAACAGATCTAATAGTCTACTAAAGTTAAATACTGAATCGCTTCTACACATATTTTGCGGAATTAAAAACACAATCGTCAATCACATGAAGTAAAGAAGAATCAATCAAACCACAACACAGATAATTTCCCAAGAAAAGCTTGCTGCTAAAAACCCCTCTATCATATATTGTATATTCCACAAGAAATCATGAAACAATTACATACAATTCTTCTCACAAGAGCCCTCATGTATTCAGCTAATTGTCTCACATTGATCCAGACAAAATTGGGCCAATTCTCAGCTTGTCTTCAGCCTGCCTTGCTCATGTAGTTCATGAGGAATGCAATCCCAATTCTCAAGGAATTTCATCCTTCCTATACTGCGTTAAGTATCATGGGGATCCTGTGGTGTTTTAACTACACCTGGGTAGCATGCTAATATCACAATTGATAGTTACACTTCCCTTTCACCTAGATCTCAACTAGGTCTCCACTGGAACTGACATGCATGCAACTAGTAATAGTAAATCCTCAGTTGCATGTGAGATCACTGATTGTGAATTAATTAATATTTAATTCACTTGATCTCTCACTAGTGTATCTAACAATTACAAATAGAACAATTGATTTTAACTCACTTAACTGATTTAAACTAATTACAATCTGCATTAACTAATGCACCACTGCACTTTGAACTCTGTTACAACTAGAATTACTCTGCATGCCTCACCAACTACCCTAAACTCGAAATTCATGATTTAAATAAGTTGATCACACTCAATTAACTATTACATGTGATTTTGAGATAAGATTACATTTTATTATCCAATTTAATTAAGGGATAATTAAATTTGACACATATCCAATTTCTTAAATAAACTGAATTTCACACTAATGTATCACTAGGACCCATCACTACATGAATTTTGGTCCCACACTAGTGTAGGTGGTTTCATGTTGTTTCTAGATGCAAATTTCATTATTTATTGTTGCAAACTTCAACACTCCCTCTCAACAAGAAAGGAATCAATTTGTCCTAATATAGTACCGTGGAATGTCCTCACATGCACACATGCACCTCTTGCATGTGACATGAGACCCTTTCATGTGACATGCAACTCTTGCATGCAACACTTCTCTAGTGTTTCTCGCACATGCAACAATTCTGAAACTGAATAGCTTCCAAACAACTGAATCAGTATAATGCATTTTTCATCAGATTCTTCTGACTGTTGCTAGCTACTGCACATGTCTATTGGATTCTCTGCGTTGTTGACATCTACATCCATGCACTCTGCACTATTGCCAACTCTGATCTGCGCTCCAGTATCCGACAAATGTCACTATGATTTTTGTCCTCCTGACATCTGACTGCATCAATCTAACTGAACTTTCTATTGCTTCTCTATGGGCTCCTCGTAGCCTAGTTCGACCCATGAGATGCACCATCTCTAGGACCCTGCCCAAATTTCTCCTTGGGATTAATCTTGCATGTCGCCCCACCTCACACCTGGAGGTATAGCTGCATGTACTCCCTCTACCTATATGGCTTGAAATTTCACTACTTGAGTGGTTGCTCCCACTCCATGATCCTTCACATGTGGCTGCTCCACATCTTGACGTTCATTCTCACCTACATGCAAATACAGCTCCCTCTAAAGGGTTAATTGCATGGCTTTCATACACTTCCCAATGGTTGTAAGTTCTGTAGAAATCACATCTACATCAATTCTGTAGAGATTCTTAACTCGAATCCCAATCTTCTTGGCTTGTCCTGTTGCTTTATGTCGCAGGAAAAATTTTCCTTCACTGAAAACAACATCATAGCCTCTATCTTATAACATTGCAATTGAGACTAAATTTTTCTTCAAACCTGGGACATGCATTACTTTTTTTAATTGAAATAGTTTACCTGACTGCCTTGGAAATTAATGGTACCAATCCTGGTAGCACTGTATCACTCCTCGTCACCCATTTCAATATGCAACTAGGAATCCTTCTCCTCCAAGTTACTGAAAAGTTCCTTGTCTCCCGTCATGTGAAAGGAAGCACCACTATCCAAATACCACCTCGATCCTAATGCACTTGACACCATGCATGCAATCAATGAGAAATCAAGCTCAAATTGTGAGGCCAAAGCCTCACCAGCTCGAGATCCTCCAGCCCTCTTGTTCTTCTTCTTTTGTGGAAAATTTTTGGCATAATGTCCATGCTCGTGATAGTGAAAATACTTCATCCTGGACATGTCGCGCTCCTTGCCATATTCGCCAGCCTCAAATTTGGAATGGAATTTCTTCCCCTTCCCTTTCTTTGCCTTGCCAACCAAAGCACAATCTTCTTCATCTTCATTCTTATATGAAGATCCATCTATGGTATTTCGTCTAAACTCCTCCTACACCAAATCTGACCATGGTCATTCCCAATCTGGTAGCTTTTCCCTTCCATTGACAGAGCCTTGATAACTATGAAAAATCTTGGGAAGTCCTAGGAGAGCTAGACTCACCAAATCATCATCAGTGACAGTTATTCCTACACTCCCAAGCTCATCCCGACAATGGACAAACTTTGTTAATTATACTGGAACAGTCTCGTTCTTCTCCATCTTAATCTTCTTGAGTTCATCTTTGAGCGCCAATTTCCTATGGTCGATGCTGCTCTAGAATAGATCCATCAAAGCCTTCCACATTGCATATGGTGTGGCTTTCCAATGGAGGCTTGAGACAATGTGGTCTCATACTCCCTCCAATGGGATCCTCCTCGCCTTTGCGACTTTCTTTTGCCATGCATCAAGATTTGCAGCATCTGTCACAGCAAGTTTAGGAACATCATTGTCAATGAATTCCTTCAATCCATTATCTTCAAGAACTGCATCTATCCTATTGTTACAAGCAATATAGTTTGAGTTTCCCTCGAGTGCATACTCCAACCTCAAGCCATTGAAATCCATTTCGATCTTGAATTAGTTGTAGCACCAAGAATGTCTTTTTGCAAATTCAAATTCTATCCAGTCACAAACTTAGCTCCTGCTTCACTTCTGCAATTTCCTGTGCTCTGATACCATGTAGAAAATTTATAACACATCTATGATACCATGTATAAATTATACAACAAGCATGTATATCTTGGATTAAACAGATCTAACAATGTACTAAAGTTAAATACTAAATCGCCTCTGCAAATATTTTGTAGAATAAAAACACAATCGCCAATCACATGAAGTAAAGAAGAATCAATCAAACCACAACATAGATAATTTCCTGGGGAAACATTTTTTCTCAAAACCCCTCTATCATATATTGAATATTCCACAAGGAATCATGAAACAATTATATACAACTTTTCTCACAAGAGCCCTCATGTATTCAGCTAATTGTCTCACATTGATCCAGACAAAATTCGGCCAATCCTTAGCCAATTCTCAGCCTACCTTGCTCATGTATTTCATGAGGATTGCAATCCCTATTCTCAAGGAATTTCAGCCTTCCTACACTGTGTTGAGTATCATGGGCATCCCGTGGTGTTTTAACTACACCTAGGTAGCTTTCTAATATCACAACTAATAGTTACACTTCCCTTTCACCTAGATCTCAACTAGGTCTCCACTAGAATTGAAATGCATGCAACTTATAATAGTAAATCCTCAATTGCATGTGAGATCACTGATTCTGAATTAATTAATATTTAATTCACTTGATCTCTCACTAGTGTATCTAACAGTTACAACTAGAACAACTGAGTTTAACTCACTTAACTGAGTTAAACTGATTACAACCTGTATTAACTAATGCACCACTGCACTTCGAACTCTGTTACAACTAGAATTACTCTGCATGCCTGACCAACTACCCTCAACTCAAAATTTATGAGTTAACTTAGTTTATCACACTCATTTAACTATTAAAAGTGATTTTGAGATAAGATTACATTTTATTGTCCAATTTAATTAAGGGATAATTAAATTTGACACATATCCATTTTTTTAAATAAATTGAATTTCACACTAATGTATCGCTAGGACCCATCACTACATGACTTTTGGTCCCACACTAGTGTAGGTGTTGTCATGTTGTTTCTGGATGCCAATTTCATTGTTTCTTGTTGCAAACTTCAACAAAAAGAATAGAAAAAAACAACAAATTCTTCCAATTGAGAAATACTTATAGAATTAATCTATTCAACTATCATAGGAAAGGGGATGAATTGTTTTTTATTTTCTCAATGAAAAAGTGAGCCTATAAATTGAATTTTCTACACAATTCTGGTACAAAAAAAATTACCGCAGGCGTATTGATGGAATAGAGAGGGTTTTCCCTGAAATCCATATAATCTAATGTAACTGAACTCACCTTGACATTCAAATGTTCCTTTTCCAATAAGAAAAATCATAGCAACATATATATAGAAGAGCCATGAATCATTCTCTTGAATGTGGAAACAAAAGCATTTTGGACTTGATAAAAAATAAAATGGGCCTTATGCCTCCATATTGTTGGATACTGTTATTCCATTGCATCTTTATTGTAGTTCGCACTTCTTAACCAATGGCAAATAATTAAATACATGACAATATACCATGGCATAAACTAAATAATAATTCATATATAACCTCTTTATTTTATGTAAATTCCCCAATTGAAAAGAGATTCCATTCAAAATAATATGTGTCTAGTCAAAAATGATATTCTCGTGAACAGGGTAATGCAAAACATGGAGAACATACTTTGAAATAACAGTCATGGAATCTTGCCCAAAAATCCTCACAAATAACCATGCTTGTATGGATATTCAAGTGAGCATGCCTCAATCTTAGAAGAACTTCTAGGATCATTAAGTGGCTTCTTGAGAAATATTTTCAAAAAAATTTCTCCTCCACCTTTAGCATGCAAAAAGGAATCTTCTTTAGCATCCTTAACGGTTTTGTTGGGAGTTGGAAGCTGCAAAATTTTCTTGAAAACTTGTGGTGTAAGTGAGATTGATATTTTTATAGCTCTCTTCCATTAAAATTAACTTTTGTTTGGCATTGAACGCCTCTACACACCATCAAACTAATTCCTTGAAATTTAACACCTTAGGCATATGCATAGCATGTGCTATTCTAGAAGTCCAAACTTTATTCGAGCCTTTATCCTTTAGTGTGAGTTTGAATACCACTTATATGTCTCAAACCACTAAAATTCACATTCCTCACATCCAAGGGTGTTGATTGTGTCCTGGAAATAAGGCTCTTTCTATTTCTCAACACACTTTCTTACATATGTTTAATGAATAGGTGGTGGTCTCGTTAAGATAATATCCCATTTAATGAGGATCCAAGTGTTACTAAATTTAATATACATTTAATGTAATTCATATTCCAATATTTTGAATTCATTCATGTTAATTACCAATTGGGTTAAAATTTATATTGGAGATTTTACGAAAATCACGCCAAATTAATAACAATTTCAAACCAAATGTGCAATAGATGTAGTGGAAAGTAACTTTAAATTCTCTTTAAAATAGTGCTTATGTGTCATGATTCTTGAAAATTAACTAAGTATAAGAGGTGCATAATAAGTGATTTGTATGTCAAAAAGGAAGTTTTGGAAATGTGAGTTGTGAGAAGTCAAGGGATGAGGTAACAAGGGGTATCCTACATTCACATTTGTGAAATTGACTAAGTAGTAATGCATGTTAATTTTGCATGGCGCATAAATGTGGGTTGAGGGATGTTCCATAATGTTTTTTTCTCTGTTTTGAAACCAACTCCAAAAATAGAAGAAAAGAGATATCAACGCCTTATAAATAAGCCACTTCGATAGAAGAAAAGAGATATCAACGCCTTATAAATAAGCCACTTCGAGGGGGAAACCTCCAATACATTAAATGAATGAACAATTCTTGGATGATTCAAATTACAAAACCTACTTTCTATATATAGAAATCCATGGGACCACAATGTAATCCTAGCCGACCTAACAATAATAAGTTAAGGGCACAATACTATCAATGTGGGGGTTACGGGGGTACAATAATAACAATAGGGGGGTTACACTAACAATAAGGGACTATACTAGTAATATAGGGAACTAACATGCCCTTCTCCTTCAAAAAAGTGTTGTCATCAATGCTTGAGTAGCTATGGGTGCTTCTGTATAAAATTCTCATCCTCCCATGTAGAATCTTCGGTGGGTAGGTTCTTCCACTTGATAAGATGCTACGAAATTGATCGATTTCTAGTTGTCGAGTTCTTGTTTAGTGATCGCTCCAGGTTCCAATATGATTTTTCCTTTCTCATCAAGTTCTGGAAATATTGTTTGAACTGGAATATTTTCACCTATAACCTTCTTTAAGCATGAAACATGGAAAACTGGATGCACTCGTGAAGAAGTAGGAAGCTCCAATTTGTATGCCATAATACCAAACTTTTACAACACCTTGTAAGGACCATAGTACTTTGGTGATAATTTATTATCCTTCTTATATTGCTTGAGGGACATTTTTTTGTATGGTTGTAGCCGTGAAAATACCTAGTCTCTTACATCAAAACTTCTCTCGCTGTGATGTTTATCTGCATGTTGTTTCATTCGATTTTGTGCCAAATTCAGGTTATCCTTTAAGAGCTGGAGAACTTCTTGTTGATGCTCGATGTGATCTTCCACTGCTTGAACGTTCGAATTTTCTCTTAAATATGATGTGATGGATGGTGGATGATATCCATAAAGTGCCATAAATGGGGTCATTTTTGCTGCAGTATGGAAGGAAGTGTTATACCACCATTCAGCGATAGGTAACCACTTGACCCATTGTGTTTGTTTATCAGATACAAAAAAATTAAGATATCCTTCCAAACATTTATTTACCATCTCAGTTTGACCATCGAGTTGAGGATGATAAGATGAGCTATGAGTGAAATGAGTACCCAAACAATAAAATAACTCCGTCCAAAAATTTCCAGTAAAAATGGGATCTCTGTCGCTCACAATAACCCTTGGGTTTCCATGTAGCTTTTGAATTGTGTCCATAAATGTAGTAGCAACTGTAATTGCTTTAAATGGATGAGATAACGCACAAAAGTGTGCATACTTGGTAAGTCTATCAACTACCACCATGATGACACTCTTTCCTTTGGACTTAGGTAAACCTATGATAAAATCCATTGAAATCTCCTCCCAACGTTGACTTGGAATGGATAAAGGTTGTAGAAGACCCGGGGTCTTAATTTTCTCAACTTTATTCTACTGGCAAATCAAACATTCTACCACAAACTTTTGAATATCAGATTTAATGCCATCCCAAAAAATTTCTTTCTTCACCCTGTGGTAAGTTTTTAAAAATCCTGAATGTCCTCCTAAACGAGAAGTGTGCAATTCCAAAAGAATATTTTGTTTTAGTTGGGAATTCTTACAAAGATATAAGCGATCTTTGTACCATAAGGAATCATTTTTCCAACTAAATGTATCAGATGTACTAGGATCTTGCTCCAACTTTTGAATGAGTGTCCATACATCTTTGTCCTTCTTCCATTCATCTCTTGCTTCGGTTATCCAATCTGGTTGGATAATAGAAATGGCACAAAGCAATGCTTCCACCTCTTCATTCTTTCTTGAGAGTGCATCGGCAACAACATTTAGCTTCCCTTTTTTGTAGATTATTTCAAAGTCATAACCCAACATCTTTGTGACCCATTTTTGCTGCTCTTCTGAAGATAGTCTTTGTTCCAAAAAGTGTTTAAGACTATCATGATCAGTTTTTATCTTGAAGTGTCTTCCCATTAGGTAAGTTCACCATTTCTTTAGTGCATGCAGTATTGCTAACATTTCCTTCTCATAAATAGGTTTCTGTAAATACTTTCCTTTGATTGGACGACTTTCAAAAGCAATGGGTCTTCCTTCCTGCATTAAAACGGCACCAATTCCATTTCCTGAGGCATCACATTCCACAATAAAGGTTTTTGTGAAGTCTGGTGTAGCTAAGACCGGTGCTAGGCACATTGCCTCTTTAAGACGTTCAAAGGCCTTAGTTGCTTCAGGAGTCCATGAAAATGCATCTATCTTCAATAATGTTGTTAGAGGTGCTGCTATTCTCCCATAATTCTTAACAAACTTGCGATAATACCCTGTTAACCCAAGAAATCCTCGCAACTGTTTTATGGTTGTGGGGACTTTCCATTCCTTAAT
This sequence comes from Pinus albicaulis, assembly GCA_034641835.2. Classification (NCBI taxonomy): domain Eukaryota; kingdom Viridiplantae; phylum Streptophyta; class Pinopsida; order Pinales; family Pinaceae; genus Pinus; species Pinus albicaulis. The sequence continues at coordinate 980,273,580 of CM076582.1, read as the reverse complement.
GGCTTTAATTTTGTTAGGGTCTACCTTAACACCCTCGTGAGATACAATATGACCCAGATATTCCACCTCTTGTACTCCAAAGAAACAATTGGATGTTTTTGCATATAATTGTTTCTCCTGCAATAGTTTGAGCACCCTGTCAACATGTTGAACATGATCCTTCCAAGTCCTACTGTAGATTAGTATATCATCAAAAAATACAAGCACAAATTTTTTAAGGAAGGGTTTGAAAATGGAATTCATCAAGCCTTGAAATGTATAAGGTGCATTGGTAAGGCCAAAAGGCATGACCAAAAATTCATAATGACCCTCATGAGTTCGAAATGTTGTCTTCAGAATATCTTCAATCTTCATTCTAATTTGATGATATCCTGAACGAAGATCCAACTTGGTAAAATAAATTGCTCCATGTAATTCATCCAATAATTCATCAATCACAGGAATGAAAAATTTATCTTTAATGGTGAGCTTATTGAGCTCCCTATAATCCGGACACATGCGCCATGATCCATCCTTCTTGTGTACCAATACTACAGGAGCAGAGAAAGAACTTTGACTAGGTTGAATTATACCAGCCTCTAACATTTATGCAATCATACGTTCAATTTCGCCCTTTTGGACATAAGGATATTTATAAGGCCTGATGTTTGTAGGAACACTTCCTGGAATCAAACGAATAGCATGATCATGATCACGAATAGGTGGGAGTCCTTTTGGAGTTTCAAAAACCTTGGAATGATTGTCCAAGAAATTTTGAAGATCTGCAGAAATAGATGATTTTGATGTTGGAACTTCTAGTGAGCATAATTGTGCAATTACGCCTCGTTGTTCTTTATTTAGAATCTTTATCATGACATTAGAGCTTATTATCTTTCTCGGCTTCCCCGAAATACCCCGTAGTTCGACTTCCTTTCCTTCTGAAAAAAAATTTCAAGAAAATTTCTTAAAAATTAAAATCTATCGTCCCCAAATATTGCAACCATTGTACTCCTAGTACAACATCAGCACCTCCCATAGGAATGGAAAGCATTGGAATATTCAATACATATTCCCCCATGGTTAGCTTGATATTATGGCATTTTCCAGAGCAATTGATAGTTCCTCCATTTGCCACCATCACTTGACATTCTGGTGTTGGGTATAGGAAACAATTTAATTCCTTGGCTACCTTACAATGAATAAAATTATGGGTGCTACCTGAATCAATCAACACTATTACCTTTTTCTTCTTGATATGTCCTTCCATCTTGAGAGTTTGAGGAGTGGTAATTCCTGCCAGTGCATTACACGATATGGTCGGATTCATTTCTTCCTCTTCTAGGGCTGGTTCCTGGTGTATATCCTCTTCTTGTTCATTTTCTTCTTCCTCTTCACAATCTATGTAAAATAATTTCTTCTCAGCACACTTATGACCTTTAGTGCATTTTCTATCACAACTGTAGCAAAGCCCTTTTGCTCTTTTTTCTTCCAATTGTTGTGGTGTCAACCTTGTAGGTTGTGGAAATCTAGGAGTAGCAACACTTCCCTCTTTATAGAAGTGAGTGGTAAGCTTCCTTGTCGCCATAATTTTACATTCAATTTTTCTTGCCAACCTGAATGCCTTCTCCAATGAATCAGGTTCCAAAACGTGAACTTCATGTTGGATGTTATCCTTTAAAGTGCCTATGAAGAGATCAATCTTGTGTTCCTCTGGAATATCGGTTACCCTTATATTCAATTTTTGGAAGTCCTCAATGTGCTGCCCCACTAAACCCTTTTGTTTGAGATTTATCAATTGGCTAAAGAAGGTGTTTCTCTTTGTATCCTCATAATGTGCTATCATTTCCTCCGTAAAAATTGACCAAGTGACAATTTTTTTACGGGAGTAAATCCATCGATACCATACAAATGTATTTTGTTCTAAATGTAAAGTTTCAATGCGTACCTTTTGTGTGTTTTGCAAATTATTGATATCAAAATATTGCTCCATCTGTAGTATCCATGTTACAAGATCCTTTCCATCAAACTTCCTCATATCCATATTTGGAATATGGTGGTTCTTCTCGCCAACATTAGAGTTTATGAAATCACGATTAACATTTATTTTGTTCTCATCATGATTTTCCTCTACTATCTTTTCACCATTAGGAAAAATTTGTTGTATCAACTTTGTCAAACCTTCCATGTCTGTTTTTAGATCATTCTTCATGTTTTCCATTTTTCCATCGATCTTAGCTTCCATGTCATCCATATTAGA